>VMDO01003769.1:0-136971 GCA_007922755.1 Pedetes capensis
TGTGTGTGTGTGTGTGTGTGTGTGTGTGTGTGTGTGTGTGTGTGTTTAGATAGGTTCTCATTCTCACTAAGCTGTGCAGGCTGCCTCTGGTTTCGAACTTGTGATCTTCCTGGCTCCACTTCTTGTGTTGTTGTTAGGCATTCACCAAGGAGTCCAGTTTGGCACTCCTCTTTAGAACAGCTGTTCATTTCACACTGCCATCAACTGGAGAGTCCCTTTAACTTCACCTGGGAAAGGTCTGTGGCATGGAATGGACCTTTAAGGTGAAACACAGCACCATCCTCAGGTGCCCACAAGCACACATGGGCATCTCTCAGGTTTGGATGCAGAAGTCTCTGGCTTGCTCCTATCTGAACATCCAGAGCCCAACACTAAGCCCCTGGGGCTTTCAGCTCAAGAGTAGGGAAGACAGACAGCCAGAGCAGGCAGCTGAGGTTGACCAGAGTAATTAATCCTAAAGGTTACCAGTGTCTGTCCTGCTGGGGAGCAGGAATCCAATTACCCACAGTGACAGCAGCTTAGTCCCCAGGGAGACACTCATCTACAGGGCGGCCTGACAACCTGTCCACTTGAAATCTTCCTGACAAGCAACCCCTGCCTCACCCTCCACTTCCTCAAATGTCCTAGCCAGGCTAAGACCTCATTTGACCAGGATATCACTCGGGCCACAGGACAAAGGAATGAACTTTCAGAGGCCTTCTGAGAAGACTCTGCTTCCCCTGTAGGAACAGGGACCAGAAGAATTGGCCATTTTTCCAAACTGAGCCAGACCTAGATGATACATCAAGAGCAGGAGGGAAAGAGAAGCAATGAGAGTCTCTAAATGAGTTTACTTAGCCATTAAATAAATATGCAAAATTGTGCAGATATGGAAATCAGCATATAATTTTCAATCAATTGTTCTGGCATCATCTGAAACAGACCTATGGTTTTGGATAAGAGGGCCACTGGGGGAGAATTCTGGCTCCCTTTCCTCCATCATCCTAAAAAAACATAGGGAGCAGAAAAGTTGGGAGAGAGGTGTGCTGTGCCAGATGACTCTTTCTTTCTACATAGCCCTGGCTCAGATCAAGATAGGCTTCTACTTGTCTAGAACGTCTACCCTGGACAAAAGTGAAAAGGAGGCCAAGTCTTTTGCAGGGCTGCCACGAGGGAAAGGAACTTGACTTTTGTAATGCAAATTGGCTTCCTGGCTTGAAAGTACATGATTAAAATGATATGTTTCAATGTGGCAGCCAGACAGCAGATTTGATATTAGAAAGCAGCAGCTGCTGCTTAGCACAGGGGTGTCCACAAAGTGCTTGAAGGAGTAGGTAAAGAAGTATTTGCTGGGCCCCAGAGATCCCAGGATTTGCTAATTAGCATAGACCATTCAAGTGGGATTATATAAACCTAAATACAGAAAAAGAAAGGCAGATTACCTTCTCTCTCCTTCCTGGAAAGAACTCTCTTTATTCCCAGATTGTCATTCATTCATTCATTCAACATTTACCAAGTACCACCTCCATGTACTAGATACAGTGAGTGAGACCAGCAAGGTCCTTAATCTCAAGCAGCTGATAGTTTATGGGACAGAGATGAAATGTGGACTCTGCCATTTATATTGGGAAAATTGCTTAATCTCTCTGTGCCTTGGTTTCTTCATCTTTAAAATAAAGGTAATGAAAGTAAATACTGCCATGATGAAGTGATGAGGATTGGGTTTATTTTCTTGTCTTTATACAGCTAAAAGTCATATATGATATATGAAAGGCATATTTTCAAGTGTTAAACAACAGGTAGTATAAGCCTGTGATCCCTGAGGGAGGGGAGTCAAACAAGGAGGAGCCCCTATAATTTCTGTATCTTACTACTTCAAGGCTCAGCACAGGGAAGGGGAATCCAACAGAGCTCGGAATTCTTGGAGTTCAAGATTGAGGCAGTCAGAATGTTCAGGGTAGAACACTGCAAACAGCTTGGGAGATCTGAAAGGGATCTCCTTACATCTTTGGCTAAATGTTGATTTGCAAACACAAAGAAAGAAACTTCATGAGGCTGGAGAAAGAACTGCTACAAAGCAGTAAGCCAAAGAATGTTTAGAGCTTAAACAGGGTTGGGAAGTCATATTACCATGAACTAGAGTGGATAAACTCATCATTAATATTCAAAGCATCATGTGGGGCTCAGAACATTACTGAGTAATAGGGCTAAATTGGCTCTAAATAAAAGGTGGTTCTAGACTCTTAGCCTTGAAAGGATCAAACTAAATCCAATTAACTGTATGTCAAAACAAAGTCCAACACCACATAAAGAAATACAATAAGAAAAAAAATCAGCACCCCCAAAAGTAAAATTCACTGTCTAGCATCTATTGAAAAAATAAAAAGATATGCAAAAAAGAAAAAAAAGACCAATAATGAGAAAAATCAATTCATAGAAAAAGACAAAGGAATGTTAGAGATGACAGAATTAGCATACAAGAATGTTAAAACTACTGTAAAACATATATATATATATGTTTAAGAATATGAGGAAAACATGAACATGATGAAGACAGAAATCAAAGGCAGAAAAATGACCCTAATGAAACTTCCAGAAGTGAAAAAAATATGGTAACTGAATTGAAAAATATAATAAATGAGAATAACAGTGAACTAGACATATCAGAAGAAAGGATCAGTAAAGAAAATATTTGAAGGAATGGTCAGAAATAATTAGAATTGATAAAACCCATAAACATTGTTTGAAGAAACTTATTTAACTCTTAGTAGGGTAAACATAAAGCTAACCACACCAAGGCATATTATAACAAAATTGCTAAAAACCAATGACAAAGAGAAAATCTTGAAAGCAGCCAGTGGAAAAGAATATTATTTATAAAGGAACAAAGGCAAGGGGGCAGGCTTTGTATCATAAATTGTGCAAACCAGAAGACAACAACAGCTTTAAGCACTCAAAGGAAAAATTGTCAACCTAGAATTTTCTATCCAGCAAAAAAAAGAAACATTAAAAATGAAAGCAGAATAAATTCTTTTTCACATTAAAGTTGAGATAATTATCACCAGCAGGCATGCCTATGAGATATGTTGAAAGAAGTTCTCCAGGAAAAAAGAAAACAATACTACATGAAAATTTGGATCTGCACAAAGGAATGAAAAACACTGAGAATAGTATATATGTGGGTAAACTGAAATATTTTTAAATATTTACTATTTAGAGCAAAATGTTTTCATTGTATTGTGGGATTTATAAAATGTAGAAGTAAAATACATGACAACTATATCACAAAGTAAAGGAAGTAGAAAGTAGAATATATAGTTATAGGGTTTTTATGTACTATATAAAGTATTATAATATTATTTGAAGATGGACTTTGATATGTTGTTATATATATTGTAAACCACAGTGTAACCACTGAAAAATAAAAGAGATATGCCTAATACACCAAATATGAAATTAAATGCAATACTCAATAAAAAGTAAGGCAGAGACAGAATAAACAGAAACAAAGCATATATGAGACAATTAGAAAAATAAATAACAAGATAGTGTTCTTAAACTAAACCATATCAATAATTCCATTAAATATAATTGGTCTAAAAACTTCAATTAAAAAACAAAAGTCATCATATTGTATTTTTAAAAAGCAAGAACTAATTATATGCTGTCTACAAGAAGCACACTTCAAATATGAAGACAGTTAGGTTAAAAAAAAAGGAAAAGATATGCCAAGAAAACACCCATCAAAATAAAATTGGAGAGCCTCTATCAGACAAAGTAGATTTTAGAACAAGGAATATTACCAGAGATAAAGAAGATGTTATGGTTTGAATCTAAACTATCCTCTAAAGGTGAGGTGCTTGAATGCTAGGTACATAGGTAGTGTTGCTGTAGTGAGAAGCTGTAGAACTTTCAGAGGTGGGACTGAGCTGGCAGAAGTAGGTCACTGGGGTGGGCCTTTGGAGGATTTATGCAATCCCCAGTTCTAGTGTGAACTCTCTCTGCTTCCTGATGCCATGATGTAAAGTTCTCTACCACAGGCCCTGTCACCAGCTGCTCTGTCATGCCTCCCCACCATTACGGCCTGAAATCCTCCAAACTGTGAGCCAAAATAAGCCTATTCTTCCTCCATAAGTTGGTCTGTCAGGTATTTTGTCACAGCAACAAGAAAAGAAACTAACACAGAGGGATATTTTATGATGATAAAAGGGTCAACTTATCAAAAGGACATAACAAGCCCAAATGTGTATGCACCTATTAATAGAGCTCCAAAATATATGAAGCATAAGCTGATAGAAATGAAAGAAGAAATGCACAAAACTATGATTAGAAGCAATTCTTCTCTCATTAACTGGTAGAAAAAGTAGGCCGAAAGTCAGTAGAGGTATAAAAGACTTGAACAATCCCATCAACCATCTTGACTTAATTGACATACTAGAATACTCTACGCCTAAAATACCACAATCCACATTGTCTTTGAATGTGTTTAAATCAAGACAGACTATATTCTAGACTATAAAATCAGTCACAATTTATTGAAATGGAATAGAACTATACAGACTCTTTTATTTGACCATAATAAAATTATACTAGAAATAAAAAATAAAAAGATATCTGGAAACATCTTAAATATTAGGAGATTAAGTGAAGTTCTTCTAAATAAATCATGAGTCAAAGAAAAAAATCACAAGGGAAATTTTAAAAATATTTTGAACTGGAGAAAATAAGCACAACACACAAACTTGGTTATATGTAGTAGCTAAAATAGTACTGGGGCTGGAGTTTAGCTCATTTGGTAGAATGCTGCTCTGAGGTCTCTGAGGCCCTAGGTTTGATCCCCAGCACTGCAAACATGGGAGAAGGACATGGCAACCCACTCCCAAAGCAATCCTAAAACAATCAGCCATTGAAAACCCTATGTGGGTCGCTATGAGTTGGACCCGACTCAAAGGCACCTAACAATAAAGCAGTGCTTAGAGAGAACTTGATAGCATGAAATAATTATACTAGAAAAGAAGAAAAATCTCAATAATCCAAGCCTCTATTTTAAGAAACTAGGAAAAGAAACTAAAATGGCCAGTTTTAAGATTGTGTTGCCTGTAACACAAAATGTAAGAAGGTTTAAGAAAGCCTCTTGATTTCTATGTGGCCTTGCACTGCATTGGTAAAGTAAAAGGAAACATGGGGCTAGGAAATGAAAGCAAGTTGTGAAACTGCACATTGATGAAGAATTGCTGTGGAGAGTTGTAGAGCAAAGGGATGGGTCCATGAGGCCTGCTAGTGTGTAAAGGTGTTCAGATAAAGGGCTGTTCCTACAGCTAACTAAATGTGAACTTGATGCTTCAGAGTCTTTAAAGGGTTTCTAAGTATATTAGAGTAATAGGGTTTTACCACCAACTGCCTTTGTTCCTAGTTACTGTAACAAGTATTTGATGATAGAGGTTTATTAATTTTGCTTATTCAAATGATTAATTTTACGTTTTTGTTCTATGTAATCAAATAAACTTTGAATAATATACAATGGTAAGAATTAATGCATGGTTATTTGGACCAGAAAAAGGTACCATAGAAGATCAATAACTAGTTTTAGTTGAAGCTAGTCTGAAACCTTTTATTAGAGCAATATTCAGTTCTTGCATTCATTTTTAATTTCTAAGAACTATAATTTGGGAATTCTTAACTTGTTAGCCTTTTTTCCCAAGACTCTCATAGGACTAGCTGAAACACCAACCTACAATATTTTTGCAACAGTGACTTGGACTCACCTTCCATTCTTTCTAGTCAAGGGAAATAGGTAGCACTTTTAAAAATATGTGAGCTCAAATATTGCACTTCTTTCAAGATGTTATCAGCTGGTTATTGTGCTATATAGTTTTAATAATTTTGATTGAAACTTTTTAATAACTGTAAATTTTAACTCATTTTAGTTGATTTTCAGTATTATTTGCATAGGAATTGATTTTTATGGATGTGATAGAAAAAATGGGCTGTATTTTGATAAAATTCACTTGTATGTGTATTGTAATCTCTAAAACAAAGAACAACAAACAGATTCTTAAAAAAAAGAAACTAGGAAAAAAAGAATTAAAACAAAAGAAATAAGAAGCAAAGAAATAATGAAGATCAATGAAATAGAAAACATGAAAGCAAAGAGAAACTCAACAAAACCAAAAGCTCCCCTTGAAAAGATGAATAAAATTGAAAACTTCTAAACTGATCAAGAAGAAAAAAGACAAAATTGCCAGTATCAGACATGAAAGGCTGAACTTCATCAATTTCCACACTTCAAAAAGGTAAGAGTATACGTTTAAAAAGAACTTCATGCAAATAAACTTGAAAATTAAGATGAAACAGATAAATTTCTTGGAAGACATCAAATACCAAGCTACCAAAACTCACTAAGGAAGAAATAGATAATCAGAATAGTCTTATATCTATTAAATAAAATTCATTTCTACTTAAGAATGTTCCTGTAAATAAAATGTCAGATACTGATAACTTCACTGGTAAATTCTACCAGATATTTACAGAAAAAATAACACCAATTGTGTACAAATTCTTCACTGCAATTCACCAAATCCGTGGACTAAAAAAGATGTATAAAAAGCTTTCAGCAAGACACAATACCCATTTATGACTAAAACAAACAAACAATAAACATCAGCAAATTTCTGCAATTAGAAAAAAGGCATCTACAAAAAACTACAGTTAATATATTTAAAGATGAAGACTAACCAGTAATGCTTGTTTTCATCATTTCCATTCACCATTTCATTCAACAGTGTACGGAAATGTCCTAGCCAGTACAATAAGGCAAGAAAAAAATGAAAAGGATATAAATTGGAAATGCAGAAGGAGCACTGTCTTTATTTGCAGACTCTCTGCTCATCTATGTAAAAGTCCCCACTGCTAGGGGAGTTGCAATGACGGCATTACAAGGATTGGGCAACACGTCTGCAGGGTGCCTAAAATAGTTCCTGGCACCTCAGCCAACGTTCATTACTGTTACTGACTCAAATGGCAACAGAACTGAGACCATATCATAGAGGTCTAGCCTGGAGGAAGGGGGGATTGTGAGAAAAATGCCTCTTTGCCTCTGTGGCACTGGATGCTCCTGCCTGCTCAGGAAAGGGGAAGGCCACAGAAGGACAGGAGAAAACTGAACTCTCACATTTGCATTTCCCCTCACATACGCCTTTGGGACACAAAATCTTACATAATCCTTTAATGACCTTGGGAAAGGAAAGAGCAGTTAGAGTTATCTCTTAAAGGACTGGAAAGAGGGCCATGGGACTTACGTCCTGAGGGCATGAGGACATGGTGTGAGGTGGGTTGGGAAAGGAAGCAGGACTCTTTGGATGAAGCCTGGAAGGCTTTGGAAAAGAGTTTAAATTTTATTCTAGTGCTTCATTTTCTCTCTTACCAGAGTGGCCCTAATCCAGATTGGATGCTGTCCCTGAGGCAGGCTGGGCAAATTTACACATTATCAAAAACAGAATTTCACGATCGAAAGTTCTTTCAGTCAAACCTGAGCTGGACTCCCTTCACCAACTGTCCTCCCAAAGGATTAAGCAGCAGAAGGGGGCACTGTCTCCCTCCTGAGGAGGCATCTTTGGGCTGGTAGGACCTGAATGGATTTGAAGCAGGTGCTCCCTTGTCTCTGGGCTCTCAGCAGCATTGGCTTGAGTGACACTGCCCTTGAGGGAGCCGGCGTGGACCGAGGGAAGGGAGTATTTCACACTCCTGCTAGGAGCTGAGCTGTTGCTACATCACCCTTCTCTCTGCTTCTCACTTTTCATTAGGAACAAGAAGCAAAGGATGGCTTTGTCCTAAGGCTGCTGGACCAACACCCATCCAATGCCCTGGGAACAGGAGTGGGGACCCCCACCTGAACCCCCTGACCGATGGCGAGGATGGAAGCGTCCACTGCCTACCCACCTCTGGCTGGAAAGGTCACCCACACCCCGGCCTCACAATCAACAGGGCAGAAATGAACCGCTTGGGAGGGCAGGGCGGGTGCTGTCCGCACGCGAGTCCTGACCTGGGGAGGAGAGGTCATCCTCCCACAGCTCGACCTCACACATTCCTCCAGCATCTCTGGGAAATAATCACTCTCCCGGCACCGAAGAAACACAGTCAACAGATTCTGGTTTCCTAGATACGCCAGAGGCTTCTAAAAATAGCCAGGCAATGACAAAGCAAATTGGCATATGGACTGCAAATAATTCCAGTACCAGCTTGCTTGGCAGGCTCGAGCCTCCTGGTGCTGGGCGCTGCCTCCTCTTCCCTCCCCTGTTTTTGAAACCATCTCTTGTTGCTGAACACCCCAGGCCAAGCGTGAGCTGGAGAGACAGCTGGGGCCCAAGGAGGGGTCTGCCCCCAGGGCTGGTGCACTTTGCTGGGCTGGTCACTCTGGCCACTCCCACGCCACTCCTTGCCCGCCCAACCACGCCCTCTGCTACTCCACTCTCACGCGCAGGTCCATTTTCTGTCCAGCACCCGGCGGCCTTCTCTGTATTTGACTCCCCCAAGCAACCAGCCTTTTGTCTTTTTGTGACCACAAGGAGGGGCTGCCTTGACCTTGCTCCTCTCCTGGCTCCTCTCCACTGCCCATGATACCTCTTACTTTGACCCAACCCTTCTCCTGGTGCCTGGAGGGAGAAGCGTCCTTCTCATCTCAGCTTCTCTGTTCCCCACAGCCCGCACACCGTGGCATGTTGACTGTGTGCCCAGCTCTGGATTGGATTCCATGGGGAAAAACAGGTCCCTGGCCCAAACGGGGGGAAGACTAACGTGATTAAGCTCCTGCTAACATGCCATGCCAGCCACTCTGCTAAGTGAGCCTCACAAGTTGTCTCATTTACTTCTCATTCAGCCTCTGTACTGGCCCCACAAGATAGAGATTCTTATCTCTTATCATCTCACTGTGTTATTTTTACTCTCTGTTAATTCTGCAAACCAACTGAGGGAAGCAACCCGGAGGAGCTGAATAAGTCACATGGTTTCTGCTGAGCAGAGTGTGGCTGGACTTCCCTTCTGATGTTCCTGGATGTGAAGGACCTCAATCCCCTCCTCAAAACCACAGCATCCCCTCAAGCAGCTTGGGTCAGGGCCAGGCAGTTACCAGACCTCATCTGATGGTGCAAAAGACTGTGCAGGAAGGATGGTTTACAGAGGTGGTCAGAAGACAGAGGCCCATGAGTTATAAGGAGGTACAAAGGAAGAGCAAGTGCAGAAAGCTGGGACCATGCCTATGCCTGAAGGGGTGGAGGAGGGATGGGGATTAGGGGCCGCCTGGCACTTGTGATAACCAGAGAGCAATGCCCAGAGAGGGAGCAAGTAGGGAAAACAGACCTGGCCTCTTTCTCTTGCCCAAGCCTCCCATAGGCTGAGCTCAACAGGATGCCAGGTGGCAATGAAGGGCTAAGGAGACTGTCTAGGGCACAGGGCAGGCTGGGGAGGGCAGAGGACGGAGGGAGCAAACAGAATGGCCAGAACCTGGAAGAAGTAAGATATGCAAACAGCTCAGTACAAAGTCACCCTTGATGCTCAGAGCTCATTAAGCCAGAGCCGAGATAAGACAGGGAAATTAGAGCTAAAGGAAGTGTCAAGTACAAGAAGGCAAATGAGGAGGAGGGCGTGCAGAAAAGTTGGGAAACACGAGCTCAGTCTGGGTCTCTTTGGATGAAACCCTTAATCTTGCAAATCATTTCAAAATTACTTTTAAAAATCACTTAACTGCAAAAATTACCATTTGATCTTCAGACTATGTCTGGATCACACTTTCTGCGTCTCTGTGCCCATTTGGCTGAGCACAGCCCCTGTTGTTTAGTGACACGCCTTGGTTGTGAGGAGTGAAAGCACTTTTCCCACCCTTTCCTTCCCACATGGCTCTGAGAACACAAACCTCTGCTCACAGAATGAGCTGCACTCCAAAACACACATACCTCAGCAGCCACCAAGGGAAGAACCAGAGAAACAAGGAGTGGTTATCATCAATCCCTAGGTACTGCACACTGGGCCAGCACTTCACAGATGTTGTCTCTATAATACTCACATCCTCAAGATTCGACAGGTGAAGAAATCGGGGCAGACTGAGCATGCTGGGCCGGTCCCTCCTCCTGCCTCAGCTGACTTCCAGTTAGCTCCAGCATGGAGGTGCTGGCAGAAGACTGGAGAGCAGGAGGAAGGGAGAGGCCAGCATATTTCACTCCTTCTTTGCCATGTGGTATCTGCCTCCAGAAGGGCCCCTATGTTTCAGGCTACTCTGGGAGATGCTGACCCAGAGGGTCCTAGGGTGTAGCCTCCTCCCTGGGAGTAATGGCTTCCTGCTAGGCTTTGGCTACTCTCCCGACCCTGCTTTGGCCTCTCACTCTTCCATTACCTGGTCACCAATTCTCTGCATTAAGTTCCCTCTGTTTCAAATATTCAGCATGACCTCTATTTCCTTAATTTGAACTTGGGACTTTGATATATCCATAGGTAGAATGTGGTCCAGGCTCACACTGGTGTATACGGCACAGCTTCAATTCAAGTTCAGGTCTCTGAATAAAGTGCTTATAACCACTTTCCTCTGCTGCATCTTAAGTCAGAAATCACAATGGTCCTAACTCCTCAATTTGCTGAGACCCAGAGAGGGCTAGCTACTTGCCCAAGGTTACCCAGCTAGTTAAAGGCACAGTACAACTCTCCCAACTATTCCCAGTGACATTATTTCTTTTGTGATACTCTCAGCTCCCTGATTTCTCCCAGGCCTTTAATAGGAAGAGCCTCTAATTATTTTCATGGCTCATTTTCCCTCCCTGTCTTGGAGCCAAGAGAGGGAACCTGGCCTTGCCCTCCCCAGAGCTGTGAGGGAAATAAGCAGGCTAAGCCAGGGATCTGAGCACCTGGGGAGATCGTGTGAATCCCTAAACATATGCATCATGGTGGTGGCGATAATGGGAAAATGCGTATGGGCAAGAAGTGGTTTTTAAGAAGTAGTTCCTGCCACAGTCATGCATGTTCTCATCTTGAGGCAGCCAAAAATGCACTTTGAGCCTTTCCTGTCTCCAAGGCTTGGTGCTTTAAAACCCAAGAGAGCTTTCAGGCAGCCCTGATTTGTCCCAGATGAACACAACAGAGGTGCTGCCATTATGAACCCACGGTCACAGGCAGCATCTTTAATTCATGAACAGGGCAGCAGTGGCAGGAGGGAAGAGAGGGAAGCATTCAGAAGAGTGCCCTCCAGTCTCTCCCTTGAACTTGAGGTAATTGAGATTCCAGCCAGCTCCAGCACAGTGAAGTGAGTTCAGTTTGTGTGTGAGGAGAGGCAATACTGTGTGGTCAGGAGCAGAGGGATTCTTCCCATCCACCAGACTGCTGCAGATCCACCGGCAGTCACTCTTGTATTTTCATTCATTCATGTAACACATGCCCCCTAAGTGTACCACAGTTTTAACAGTGAGTTCTGTGCCAGAAAGTCTAAGTTCAAATCTTGTCTGTGTTCCTTACTGCTGCAGAACTTCGGGAAAGATACTTAACTTTTCTGTGCCTAAGTTTCTTCCTTTCAAGTGGGGATAATAACAATAACAACATTTATGTCATAGGCTGGTAGGAGAATTAACTAAATTAATATGTGTAAGGGTTTGGAACAATGCCTGGCCTCTAGGAAGCATGCTGAGTCCTTGCTAGATATGCTTTGACTCTGAAGTCAGATCTGAATTTGAATTCTCCATCTAGCAGCTAGTGGCTGTCAACTTCAGGCCATGTACTTGAACTCTCTGAGCCACAGCTTCTGCATCAATAGAAGAGCAGTCCCTGCTCTAGAAGGTAGTTGTGAGAACTCAAAGACGCAGCAATACACAGTATTGATAAGTGTTTATTGGGGGTGTTCTCCTATTTGACAATGGCCTTGCCCTTCTGGCTAATTTCTGGGGCTGCCCCAGCTCACACACTGAGGTCTGCTACCCTGCAGGTCCTGGACAAACACTGAATGTCCCATCACAAAGTCTGATTCTACCCTGGCTCCGTTCTTGTCAGTAGGGTGACCATGTTTCAATGCCTGACCTCTTAACCACAGTTTCTCCACTGGCAAGATGAAGGAATGGAACTTATGGCCCTTGAGGCCCCTGTAGCTCTATCACCCCAATAGTCAAGTGATATTCTCCTGGCCTCCCTGGGCCTCAAGCCCAGCATCATCTTGACACCTGTGTGCAGACTGGACACCTGGTGCAGCCTGAGACCTGGCGTCTGACGTCCTGGCGTAGAGGCTCTCCCATCTGTTCCCCTTTCCCCTGTGGTCACTGCCATCTGATCCTGTACACGGAGCTGAGGCCAGGGGGCTGGGGAGTGCCTCACATCATGACACTCTTCCTTCCTTCTGCCCCCCACCCACCACACAGTGACTTCCTCCACTTCTGCTGACTTCGGGCACCATCTCATTGGGGACCTCAGCTTGGGACCTTGCTATGTAGTAGCTAACCTGCGAATGTGGACAGGGAACCCACATGGGCTACTGGGAGGGCAGCTGCGGGTGACCTTTCTACTTTCATCTGCAGGGTCCTAAAGGTTGTAACACCTGGGGCAACAACTTGGAGATTTATTTCTGTACCATCTGCTGGAGGGGGAGGGGCCCTGCACACATTTCTGCATCAGTGTAAAGCCAGTAGGACTCCGCGGCCTCCTCAGGAGCTCTGAGCACCTGCAGAGAGCTTGGGGCACACGTTGCTGGTGGCCACGTGATTTGGGACCCCCACACTGGGAGGTAAATGATCCTCCTACTTCCTTCCCCCTTGTGAAGACAGATCCCAGGCAGAGGGTGTGGTGTGTCTGACCACCGGCAGAGGACATGGCTGGAGATGGCAAATCTCAGTGGAATTCAGGAGCAGCCCCTCTAACTCAAGCACAGGCAAGGGCCACCAGTGCAGCCCTCATCAGCCGCTCTTTGCGCATGAGCAGTGGCAAGTAGATGGCTTGTGTCGGCGCTGGCCACACAGGGCTGCACATCACGCCTCCCTCCTTCCGCTCACAGCTCTTATCCATCCTACAAACCCTCGCCAAACACCTGTGTGCCAGGCACTGCGTGTGGGGCTGCAGAAGCAGCTGAGGCTAACATGAGCCCCTCCCTCTGAGGAGCCCGAAGCCTGGAGGGGAGCTTATGGATAGATAAACAAACAATTACAGTAGTGTGTGCCAAATGTTATGATAAAGCAGTAAACGCCATGCTCAGGGAACACAGAAGCGTGAGGCCCTGAGGAACACCTGGTTAGATTAGGAGATGCAGAGACTGGCTTCCTTCACGCCTATGCAGAACATCGAAGAATATTTCTCATTTGCTCCTCAGGTCCTGGAGTCTTGGGACTGTTGACATGTGCCTAAGAGGCCAAGCTGCAGCTTGGCAGCTTGTGCCTGGGGTCCACTTGGGGGCATGGCAGTGCAGAGCCATCCCAGAAGAGTGGTCAAGGGCCCCCTGTGCTTAGAAAATGCCTCCCCACCAGGACTGTCCCCTGGAGGGCCCTGGCAAGTGTGGCCCTGGGTGGCCTTGGTTTGGGAAGAGCAGAGGAAGGGCAGCGGCAGCTCTGGGCTATTTCAGGACATGATGCACTTAAGAAGTTACAGCCTGACCTGTCCTCCCTCCAAGGCCCAGGCTCTCTTGCACCTGACTCTTTAATTTCCCTGGAGGTAAAAACATTCTGCCTCTGGCTATGACCCTGAGAGGGACAAGGGCACCTCTTTTCTGACTGTTGTGTTCTCCTTGCATGTGTCCCTCTGCAAAGGGACACTTCTGAGACAGACCTGCGGAGCCAGGGCAGGTGTCCAGAGTGAAGCCCTTGGTGCTCTTGTCTCCGTATGGAAGATCACCCCACATATCCAGGGACCAGTGTCAGCAGTCAGGGGAAGCTTTAGCCTCCCGTTGAACACTCTCTTGACCTCTGTGGTCAGCTGCCTGGCAGGGAGCCAGGTAGGGCAAGGCTAGTCAGCCCCACTCCCCATTCCCAGGGCTGCCCTGGCATTTGCTGCTGGCCTGGGCTGTGCTGGTATTCAGCACCCCTGGAGTGGGTACCTATGTGTGTCAGGTACTGTGAGATGCGCTAATCAAGAGCAGTGGCAAACAAGGTCTCCGTCCTGGCATTGTTGACAAATTTCTCCGGGGGATGAGCTCACCTTTGGGCCAGGCAGCTGAGTCATGTTTTGCTTGTTGAGAGAGAGGCAGGAGGGCCCACCTGACTCAGATGGCCGGAACCCAGACATCCCACCCACAGCCCACCTCTCCAGCCCAGGCTGGTCCTGGAACATCATACTCACTCGCCTCCTTCACTGAACTTCAGAAGCAGCACAGTCTCTTTTATAAATACAGTTTCAGTGGTTAACAGGACACTTACAGAGTCAGATCCCAGTAGACCTGGGTGTTAACTGTGGGATTTTGAAGGTCACACTCTCTCTTTTCCTCAGCTTCTTCACCTTAAAATGGGATAAGAACACCCACCTTACTGAAGCTGAAAACATAATAATAGTCTTAGCACGGTGTTTTTCACTGATATAAACCTCCAAGAGATTAGTGACTCTCCTTTTATAAATATGTCATTGTGGCCTTCCTTACAGCTGATCTGGCCAATACCTATTTCCTAGTTATGTGACCCTGGGCAGGTCATTTCACATTTCCGTTTTCCCATCCATAAAATATATTCCCCAAGAAAACTCAGGTGGATCTTGGGGGTAAGGTTACCTCCCACTGGCCTAGGATTTAAAGCATCACAGAAAAGCCACTAAGTACCCCGCCACACACTTGCAGAGGTGTAAAGACTAGGACCTTTCAGTTCTTTCCTGGGCTGGTTTGGTTCCCCCCACCCCCAGTAGGCTCTCTTATTTCCCTTCCCCGCTTAATTTTTCTCCATAGCACTTGCCACAAACTGACATAACGTACATCTTACTCATGCTTATTAACCGTCTTCTCCACTTTATCATAAGCTCCAAGAAAACAGGACTTTGTGCATCTTGGTCAGTGCTAAATCCCTAGCTCCTAGGAGAGAGCCCCTGACACTAGATACAAAATAAATATGAAGGTATGTTGAATGAGTGAAGGGATGAGTGAGAGGCATCAAGGCTCCCTGTCTTAACCTCTCTGCCATGGACTCCCACATCTGCCTTCTGCTGCTCTCTCCCATGTGCTCACATCTCTGCTGCTAAGTTGCAGAGAAACAATATTACTAGGCACCAGATGTTTACAGAAAAGGTCACAGTAATGACTAATAAATGGTTTTATTTAGCATCAACTGTGTACCCTGCACTGGCTAAGACTTTACATGTATTGACTACATTAACTCATTTCATCCCCATCACAATCTAATTATTTCCTGTTTATAAGGAAGAAAACTGAGGCTCAAACAACTAATCATACAGCAATGCTAGCCCAAGCAGCCTGGTTCCAGAACATACATTTCTAATTGCTTTGGTTCAAAAGCCTCCCAAATGTTGGCTGCATACCCCAGTAGGTTCTTCTCTTCATCCCACACCTGTTCCATCTTCCCGCTGCCTCTTGGGATTGAGTTCCTCACCCGAAGTGTTCCTGTTCATCCTATGCCTGCACCCCACAAATGTGCACTGAGGGCTTCCGTGTACCAGGCACTAACTGTCCTAATAGAGGGAGGACTTCCTTCCCACCTCAACAAGTGGACACTCTCAAGTGAAGTTAGTCTGATTCCTCCTTCTCCTCCTCTTCCTTTTCCTCCTCCTCCTCTTCTGAGTCTTCTGCTGCTTCTTCTCTCTCCTCTCTCTTCCCTCCCCTCCTCTCCCCTATTCTTTCCTCCCCTCTTCCCCCCAACCTGTTGTTTTTTGTTTTTTTGAGACAAGATCTTTCTATGTAGCCCAGATTGGCCTCAAACCCATGATCCTCCTGTCTCAGCCTCCCAAGTGCTAGGATTACAGGCTTGAACTACCACGCCTGGCTCTGTTCCTTTTTCTCTCTTGTCACAGCCCATTATTTGAGGCCTGCCTGTCTGAGCACATTTAGGCTCATAAAGGATGGGCTTTCAGAGATATTTTATTGGGCATCCTTCCTCCCACCTGCTCCTCTTTCCTAGCTTTAGTGCCCTCCTTCCTTCTCCCGCCCCCTGACTGCAAAAATGCCTTCTTTGTCTAATTATTACACATACTAATTATTTTCATTTAAATGCCTAGCTTACCATTTATGCCTAATTATTGTGCAGCTCTGAAACAATTATGCATGCCATTAAGGATATATCAGGGTAACTGTGCAGTGAATTTTATTTAACTTCTACACCAAATGATTCTTATGTGATTCATCTCCACACTTCATGGTTCCTGTGGGATAACAGCTCCTTCCACTGAGTTGGGGGCCGGGCATCAGAATGGGTCACACTGCTCCTGCTCTATAATGGTACCTAAGAACAGTAACAGCAGTAGCAGCAGCAGAAGCAGGAGTAGTTATAGCTACAGTTTATTGAGCAACTATTATGTACCTTATATTATTATACAATTAGGTACATTGTATCATTTGAACTTCATGACCATCCCCTCGTTAAAGATGAGGCAGATGAGGCACAGTGGTTAAGTGTGCATCCAAGGGCAGGTTGGGCATTGGCAGGTCAACAGTTCAAGTCCAGGTTTTTAGGTGCCTAGAACCCAACTGTTTTGCTGCCCCACAGATGCTGAGTCCATGGGAGGGCACTGAATGAGCCCTGAGGGGACCTGGGAGGCCATACAGTCCACTCATGTCATTCTCCACAAAGGAGAAAAGAAGGCTGGAGGGGTCTGCAGCTCACTGGACTCATGGGACTCAACAGCCAGGCTGGGACAAACCTGCATGATGCCCCATTTCTGGATGCTGAGCTTTTCCTCCAGTACTCCCAGAGGCTGGAGGTTCACAAGCAGTGCCTTGGGATTCCTGCTCCCCACTCATGCTGACACGGGCAATATGTGCCCTGTGTAGGTCACAAGTCTGGTCAGGAACAGTGCTTTGCTCTCATTCTTGATGCTGACCTGCTTTGGGAAGCATCCCTCTGGAAGATGCCTGATCTCTTCCTTTTTGGTCCTTTCTTTTCTAAACATGCATTTTTCCTCATTCTTTCATGTATTTTTCCTTAAAAGGGAACAATCAGCACTTATTGAGTACTTCCTATGGGCTGATTATTATGCTAAGTGCTTTGTCTCTATTTTCATTAGTCTTCGCTGTACATCTATGACATAGAAATGATCATTGCCTCCCTGTTTTCCAGCTAAGGACTAAGGTCCAGAGCAGTTAAAGGACCTGCCCACGGTCACACACTGGGGATGTCAGAGCAAGACTCAGGGCCCTGTGTGCCTGGTCCCAGAGCCTGCTCCCTGAGGCCCCCTCTCAGCCTGGTCTTTCTTCACACACCCTCTGGCCAGGATAGCTTTGCATTTCCTATTCTTTGCCAGGCAGTCAAAGATCCCAAAGATTCAAAGTGGCTCCAGAGCTGACTTGCTTCCTAATCTGAAGCCTCAGGCATTGCTAACAGTGTGGATGCTGCACAGACCAGGCCAGGTTCTCAAAATTGTCTCCGGAAGGTACCCACAGGCTCTCTCGCCCTGGTTCCAGCTCTGAGTACCAGAAGATGGAGTCCCCAGACCAGAAGTGGCTTCCTATGCTTGTTTACTGTTAGACTTAGCAACAGGCAGGGAAGGAATAGCAGACAAGGGCACTTTGGTGGAGTTGGGGTGGTCCCAGCTCTCTCCCCTCCTCTCTGGCCTTCTGGGTGTTGAGGTTGGACCTGCCAAAGCCCACTTCCCATTTCCTGCCATCAGTTTCCAGGTTTCCGAGGTGTTCCCTGACAAGGAACAGGGAAGCCAACAGGATGGGGCAGCCCTTTGGGGACCCACAGGCTGTGAGGCTGGGTAGGCTTGGGCTCAATCCCAGTCTGAGCTCAACCTCTGACTGTTCTCCCTTGGGCCTGGCCTCCAGACCGTGGCCCTCCCCGGTCTGAGGCAGAGGGGATACATCACTTTATCATGTACTTTTGGAAACCCCGCCCTGAACGGGCATGTCCCTCTTATGATTATAGCCATGGAGGCAGGGTGAGGAATGTGACCAATAGCTGCCCTGCATCACTGACTCCATTACAGGTGACGGGGCAGGGTCGCAATTTCCCTAGTGAGCAGAAGGAGGGAGCCCTGGGGTGGACTCTCTGGGGTGAAAGGTGAGTGGCAAAGCTTATATTCATTTCTTTCACTCCTTTTCCTTCTACCTTCTCTTGTCCTTCTTTCCCTCATCCTTCCCTCCTTCTGTGCATGCAATCTCCTATATGTTTGTCAGCATGTAGTACTATAGGGGTTTGCATGTTGGTATGATGCCAAAAGCAATGCCACCAGTATTTCAGATACCAGCAGGGCCACCCATGGTGGACATGTTTCAGCTGAGCTTCCAGACTAAGACACACTAGTTAGAAGGACCTGGCAGACCAATCCTAAAACAATTAGCCTTTGAAAACCCTTCGAATAGCAGAGAAGCACTGTCAAATAGGGTGCCAAAAAATCAGCAACCCAGGTTGGAGGGCATTCAAGAAATGCCTGGGGAAGATTTGCCTCCTCAAAGTAGAGTCAACCTTCCTGACGGAAATAAAGTCTCTGTACCCTCCACTTACTGATGTGGCCTGGCTCAAAATGAGAAGAAACATAATGGCTGCAACAATGGGATCAAACATAAAAGGATCATGTGCATGGCACAGTGTTAGGGAGTATTTCATTCTGTTATATATAGGGTCATGATGATTTGGATCCAACTTGATGGCACCTGACAACAAACAACAACAACATGCATGCAGTAAGTAGTCACTGTGTCCTTACTATACACGTGGCGCTGTGCTAAGGCACTAAAGGCAGATATAAGTGATAACCCTGCTCTGTAGGTGGAGAGCCCAGGGGAAAAGTGAGCCAGAAATCACCACAGTGCCATAAACACCACAGCAGGAATGCTGAGGTCGGACACAGGACCTGGGGGTTGGAGGCCTCCAAATCCCCCAAGGTCCAGCCCTGCTCCCCTTTCTGACCTCTCCTCCCTAGTGGTGCTGACATCTCCAGCAGGCTCCTGCTGGCACACCTGTTCCCTCTGTCTGGAAGGTTCCTCCTCTGGATTTGTGAGTGGCTCATGGCTGCTCACCTCTCACAGGAGCCTTCCCTGCCTGCTGCCCCCAAAGCAACCCTGCCTCAGCCATTCTCCACCACTGACTCTCTTTCGGTCAATTTCCCAGAATGCCTCCCCCCTGACATTTTTCTTGCTTGGTTTCTGTGGGTTATCAAGCCCCACGAGGACACACACTCCCTGAAGGTAGAGATCTTATTCTACTGTGCTCGCTGCTCTGTCACCACCTAATTAGGATAGTGCTTGTCACAGAGGTGCTCAGTGAATACCTGCTAGTGAATGAGTGGCATAGAAGGAAAGGAGCCATCGTGTGTTAGAAGTGTCCTGGAACCAGGCCACCCTCCTCCCTGTGAAGCTCAACCTCTCAGATCCTCTGCTGAAAGGGGGTCCCCTGATTGGAAAGCTCTCTCTCAAAGAGGACCCCTCTCCACAAGAAGCACAGAGCATGGGCCAGGGTGCTGTTCTGCTGGGCAGTGGCGTGGCTGTGGAGCCCATTCCCATGTGGCTTTAGGAGGTGTCACAACTGGTTTGGAGATACTTTACTCGCCCTGGCTACACTTGTGTTAACTGAGGCTAAGATTAGTTTTCACTTTCTGAGCACAATGGGCAGCGCCCAGCCTTGAAGGAAGAAGCTGTTGTCAGGATGGAGACTCAGAAGGGGAGCTGAGTGTAGCTCACAGATGACCCTGGGTGTCCTCCAAAGACCTCACACCACTCCCTCCACAGCCTTTCCTGGGAACAACATCACTACGGGATGGGACTTCCGCCATATCCCCACCCCCCACCCCTACTTTCCAATATTTGGGAGGAAAAGGCCACACTGCCTGGGGCCTGCTCCCTGGACAGGGCTGTTGCAAGGGAGAGGTAACGAGCCTATGATGGCCTCATGGTTAACACAGCCTCCGAGAAATTTGGAATCTAAGTGGCTCTGGCAGCTGCATTAAGATCTAAACAGTCTTTCCTGTGGATTTTTCTGATTAATGCAAATTTGTTTTGCTTTGCAAATTGAAAATCAGTTGCAAGCACCTGGTGAATAATTCTGGCAGGGAGCTGAGAACGCTGAGGGGAAATCAGCCAGCCCCCTGACCTTGCCCACCATGGGCAGCCTGTCCATGGGCAGCCAAGCCACCACCTCGGTTCTCAGCTGGGTTCTCCCACTTCTCAGCAAACTGTTCTCCGTGGAGCAGTGGGCTGACGGCACCCAACTGACATCCATGTGGGACTCTCTTGGCCTTTTGCTCTTCTGTGGAGCATGAAAGGTGCGATCAGGGAAGCCATTCAAGCCCATTGTCAAAAGCCCACTTTGGTGCCTCCTGCAGGGACATCCTTAGCACTGCTTCATCTTTCAGCAAGGAAACTGCCAGAGCCTGGGAGATGCAGCTCCTGATGGAGGTGCTTCCTTCTCTCCGTGTTTGTTCCAGAAGCCACGTCTCCCCTCTGCTTTGAGCAAGGCCTTCTCCCAGGCACCAGGGAGGGAACCTCCTGGGGGGCCAGGAAAGGGGGGGGCAGGAGGCCCTGTGGGGATCCTGTCACTGCCTCTCTCATCCTGCCTGGGCCCCCCTACCTGTCCACACTGGGCTCTGGCAGCCGCTAGCTGAAGGGAGGGGACACTTTGGCTGCCTGTTCCCCCCAGTGGATGGTCCTGCATTGTTCATTCAGCTCTGAGATGAGTTGGGAGGGGTGGCAGTTATGAACGGTCCGCTGTGCTCCCTCTTCCTCTGCTACGCAATTTAAAGGCAAGAGACAGAGAAACGCTCTGGAAAGCCAAATTAAAATGTATTCCAGCAGCAATCATGCACCAATTAAAGTAACCCAGAGCCTATTGTCCTTCTGCTAAATTTAGAAAATGCTCAGGTGTGTCTGATCCTACTCTGCACAGATATTTTTAATACAGATTTAATCATATTTTGGGTTTGGAGAAGAAGCTAATTAGGTAGGCAGATTTAGAAAGGCTGCTGGAATGCGGGACAAAGTGACGTGATTTGATGCTTTGATGCAATTCACTGTTTGGGGCTTCCCCCCCCCCCAATAAGTTGTGTTGGGCCTATGTGTTGTACCCACAGCAAAGTGACTTGATGACAGAGGTAACAACAAATCAGAAAGCTTCCCCATGTTAGCAGTCAGAATCCTAGAGCTGGGGGGACCCTGAAAGGAGGTCTCATCTACCCCCTGCCTCCCAGACTGCTGCACTAGACACCCCAGGCAGAGAGAGGGGCTTCCCTGTCACAGGACGCCCCACTGGAGGCCAGAGAGTAGTTAGGCAGGTTCTCTGCAGGAAGAAGCTAGTGACCACTCAGGGAATGCAGGCTGGCTGGCCGGCTGGCTGGCTAGGTGGCTAGGTCAGTTACTAAGCCAATGAGTCAGGAAATAGCCCCTACCTAGGTCTGGGCAGGGGCTTCCTCTGCTGGCTACCTCATCCTCTGACCCTTGCCTGACCCTGATTCTTAGCTCTGGTTGGGATTTAGCCCTACCCCTCTTCGCAGTAAACTCATCTCCATGGAGCACTACCCAGTGTACCCGAGTGTCACAGATAAAAAGAGTCTCTGCTTCACTCTGCTGAATCATGATGCGATTGACTACATAACTTAAAATTTCCCCTGGGCCTCAGTTTCTCCTCCAACAACATGAGGGTCTGCTCCCTCCCTTCATTATAAAGACAGCAAAGACAAGCTGGGCACCATGGCACATGCCTATAATCCAGAGACTTCGGAGGCTGAGACAGGAAGATCAAGAATTTGAGGCCAGAGGCAGCCTGTGGAACTTAGAAATTGTCTCAAAATACAAAATAAAAAAAGAGGTAGCCGGTCACAGCAGCACACACCTGTAATCCCAGCGATTTGGGAGGGAGAGGTGGGAGGATCACAAGTTCAAGACCAGAGGCAGTCTGCATAATTTAGCGAGACCTTGTCTCAAAAAGTAAAAAAATGGGTTGGGGGTGCAGCTCAGTGGTACAGCACTTGCAAAGCATGCAAGCGTGAGGCTCTGCATTCAGCCTTCAGTCCCGCAAAAAATTAATTAATTAAATTAATAAAGTAAAAAAGGGGCTGGGGATACAGCTTAATGGTAGAGCACTTGCCTGGCATGCATGAGGACCTGGGTTCAACACCCCCAATACTGAGGGAAATTATATATATCAAGGACCCAATGAGACTTAGAGGCAGCCTGCTGGAGACATTGGTAGGGCACATACCAGACAACTAGTTCTGTGGCTGAGAAAGGTCATATACAAGTTGCTTTTTGTTTGTTTGTTTTGGTGGCGTCAGGGGTTGAACCCAGAGCCTTGCACATGCCAGACAAATGCTCTACCACTGAGCTACAGCCCCAGCCCTATGTGTGTGCTTTTGAACCAAAGTGAGAATGTGCTGGGGGTTCTTTATTCAGTCTTCCCCCCATCTGTGTGATGAAGGAACCTGAGACCAAGACACTGTCTCCGGAATATGCTAAGTTAAAACACAAAGTGCAAGACAGTGTCTATAGTGTGCTTCCCCTCAGGTAAGAAGCACGATATGAGAAAGCACATAGGTATTTTGCTCGTGAGTGTGGGAAGAATACAGGAAGGGTGAACCGGAAACAAGAGATTCATTATCTATAGAAGGTGAGTAGAAAATATTGGAAAGAAAGGAAGAATGGACACAAGACAGGAGGGGGGAGTCCGGGAGTTTCTCTGAGAATTCCTTTTAGTTTTGCTCTGACTCTAAAGCCTTCATCATGTTTCACACAGACTTTGCAACCACAAAATAAACAGTAGAAGCCAAAAAGATGTGGAAGAAGCCCCAACTCCCGCTTCAAGAATAAAAGCCTCACAGAGTTCCTCTTTAGGATAGATTCTCTTACCCTGAAGAAATGAGTCCCACAGAAAGGAGAGCCTATTATTTCTCTAGTGTAGCAACTGAAAGCAAAAATTCTGGTGCCTGACTTCACATTGTAGCTATACCATTCACAGGCTGTGCAACTTTGAACAAGTCACTTAACGTCTCTGGGATTCAGTTTCTTCATCTGTAAAATGAAGTAAGAGAATAACGACCTCCCATAATTATTATGAGGAGCTTGTAAGTTAGTACAAAACAAAGGCTTGATGCAGCGCTTGGCACATAGTGCTGTGTAAATGCTTGCTATTAACATCATAACTTTAGGATTTACTGGTTAGAGGCAGATGCAGTTACTCATTAAACGTCCCATGTGATAAATCTCCCTTCTCCCTTAGAACTTCCCCTAACCGCCGGGCATGGGATTTTCCTGTTGCAGGACCACCCTGGTGGCAGGAGCCCTAGAGCTTCAAATGTCCCAGCTTAGGGACCATGTGGGTTTTCTCCTGCTGCTGTTATAAATGCCCACAAACTGGGTGGTGTAAGCAGCACACGTGTATTGTCTTACAGTTCTGGAGATAAGAGGTTTGGAATAGGCCTTCCCTGGGCTAAAATTCTTGGCCTGTGGCCTCCCCCCAACCCATTATCCTTCTTCCAAGCCAGCAGCAGGTCCAGTCTTTCTCCTATCACATCATTCTGGCCTCTCTTTCTGCCTCCCTAGCAGTGACAGTGGCCCACCTGCATCACCAGGGGCATCTGATTAGCAACCTCCACACCATCTGCTACTCTGAGCCCCCTAGGCCATGGAAGGCAACTTAGTTACAGGCTCTGAGGATTCCTGTACAGATGTTCTGCCACCTGCAAGGAGCAACTCTAATCTGCTCAGCCCTCTTCGTCTGACCTCAGGGCTTGGATTTTGGGGTTGTGTTTGCTTTCACCATTTTAAACACTTTTGAAATGTTCATCTCAGTGGCATCAAGTGCAATGACACTGTGGTGTGATCCCCACCACACATCCTCAGAACTTCATCTTCCCACCCTGAAACTGCCCCAAATGAACACTGACTCCCTCTTCCCTCCCCAGCCATGATTCTGTTGTCTCGAGGCACCTGACTCCTCTAGGGACCTCAGTAAGTGGACTCACATGGTGTTTGTCCTTTTGCAGCTGCCTTATTTCACTTACTATAATTCCCGTTTGCCGTGGAAGGTAACGTGCATAGCCCTGAGGCCTCCAGGTTCATGCATGCTGGCATCTTGTGCTGCAACAACTCTGTGCCCCTGGTCCATTCACCCATCCAAAAACTGGCCCTGTAGAAGGGCCCCACAAGGAATGACATTTTAGGCTGAAAGTTTGCCAGCAGGTGGTCTGGAGATAAAAAACAAAAAACAAACAAACAAACAAACAAAAAACACAGACACTACAGGGTGTCTTATACACATGTGAGTCAGACTCCAAACTTTGCCACATACCACCATGTGATCTCAGTAAGAAACCTAGTCTCTTTTACTTTTATTTTTAATTATCATACACTATAATGGATTTCAAAATGACATTTTCATTAAGTTCCATCATGTACTTTGCTCTTATTCACCCCCTTGAAGAAACAATCTCTTCAAGGCCAAGTGCCTCCTCTGTAGAAGGGGGCTGATGATGGTACCTACCTTAGAGAATTTGCGTGAAGGTTAAAGAAAATGAACCATGTGATATACTTAATGGAGTCTGTGTCTCTCACCATGTGCTTGACTGAGGTCAAGTATTGCCAAGCCTTCATAGATCACAGGATGATGGCATGGAAAAGATCTTAGCGTTCATCTAGAGTAGCCATCTGCTCCATGTAGGAATTCGCTGAGCTGAATCCTGCCTGCATCATGGCTGGATCAGGTGCAGCACAGACCCAGGCTGTATCCATGGGAATGTCAGGGGACAAGGATAGGTCTGCAGCTTACTTGAATAGTCAATGTGGTGAAAGGTCAGAGATGTGGTACACCAAGCAGTATGGCTCCCTGGGGGCCTGTCCAACTTGGAGACCCTCAAGGAGGAGGCCAAAACAGAACAGAAATTCTCCATGTGCACTGGCCTAAGGAAACTCATTCTCTCCTTCACTCCTACCTCTCCCTGCTTTCCTTTTCTCCGCGCGCGCAAGTGTGTGTGTGTGTGTGTGTGTGTGTGTGTGTGTGTGTGTGTGTGTGTGTTTTATGTTTTCCCCCAAAGAAAGTACAGAGAATGTTCTGGGTAGCATCCAGGCTAGTCCTGATAGAAATTTCCTTAGGTCAGCCCTGTAGTATGACTGTAAAGTATTGACAGTATTTTTCCAGCATAAGCCTCTATCTTGCCCATCTGTAGAAGGGGACCAAGTCAATACACTCTCCAGCAAGGATGCAGAAATGAGTCAATGTGATTACCCACAACTCTCAACTCTGAATCCACAAAGTATATTGTAAGGCCTTCTTCTTCATTTTCTTCCTCTGCTCTCAATAGCTATCTTATGTTCAAAGAAGTAAAACTTAAAACACAAACTTGCATATGTTGCTGCTCTCAGAAAAGAGAACTGAGTTAAGAGTGATTAAGTTTTTTCTTTTGAAGCACTGAGAGGTTGAACCCAGGATCTTGTGCATGCTAAGCTGCACTCCCAGTCCCTTTTTTTATGTATGTATTTTTTTATTTTGAGACAGGACCTTGCTAAATTGTTCAGGCTGCCTCTGACCTTGAACTCACGATTCTCCTGCTTCAGCCTCCTGAGTCCCTAGGATTACAGGCATACACCATGGTGCCTAGCTAAGATTTGGTAAATTCTGACTGTGTGTTAGACGCATTATAATCTTCATTTCACTGAACTTCATTTATCATCAGAACAATACCATAGGGCTATTCTTACAACACAGATGAGGAAACAAAGTCCCAAAGTACAAACAACTTACTGGTACTGTTTGGTAGTTCAATAGAGTAAGAGGGTGAATAGGGCAATTAGTCATAATGGCGCTCAAGATCTTTCCTGTTACTCTGCTCCCCATTTGACAAGAGGCAGCTTCCCTGACCACCCAAGGACAAGGAGCCCAGTCCTAAAAAACACAGTAAACTCTCATTTATCTTTGTCACTAGAGCAATGTAAATCAGCCAAATTCCTTTCTGTTTTTCTCTTATGTTTACGATGCATTTTATGATTTTTAGAGGCAGATTTACTCTCTTGATCATACATTTCTGAAGGGAGCTACTAAGATAAAATTTTATTCTCTGTGCCCACATGCCCCCGGGTGTGTGGGGAGCTGGCTGGGACTCAGCAGGCTGTGAAACACCCTCCTGGGCAGCAGATAGCTGGTAATGCCGGAGCCAAAGAGGTGAGTGGGACAGAGACCGGCTCAGAGGAGAGATCAAGGCTGTCCTGGGGAGTCCCAGAGCTGCCTGGTATGGGCTGCCCAGGCTGGGCCTGGGACAGAGAACGGGATGAAAACTACTCATCTGTCCCCGCACACCCTGCTCTGGCCAAAGAGGAAGTGAAGCCCACATAGCTGTGATGACATCATGCCTGCATCCTGCGACCCAGGTGGACACTGTCTTTGCCATGGTGAGAGGCAAAACCACAGCCATCTTCCCCAGTAACCAGGGTTTTCTGGCCCACATGGGGTGGGAGGACAGTTTAGAAGTGACACCAGGGGCACAGGAGGCTGTTTTCATGGTGTAGCTCTCCTAGGGTGGGGATCAGGCTTCAGCTGGAAGGTCTCTCATCTATTTCCAGACTCTCCTGCCCAAGCCCACTCTGTCTCTTGCCTGATGAAGGGGAACGTGAGTCAAAGACATTGTCTGACCAAGAGGCTCAGCCCAAGCTTAGGTGTCAAGCTCCTCCAAAGCCCTTGCCTGCTAAGGGGTAGGAGTAGTAGGATTGGAAACCATAGCTAGGGGAGGCTGGCCACAGCCAGGAGCCACACCCTCAGGCAGGAAGGACTGGGCAGCCCAGGTGAATGCAATTATCTTAATTCACTTACAAGGATTTATAAATTAATCCCAGACCACCATCCTGCTTTACTTTTGTATGTTCTAGAAAGACCAGGATCATTCTTAGAAAAAAGTTGTGTGTGTAAATCTGCCAAGTGTGTGTGTGTGTGTGTGTGTGTGTGTGTGTGTGTGTGAGTACTCCTGGACAATGAAGGCAGCAATGCAGATAGTACAGTGATAATATGCACAGGCCCTGGAGTCTGAATCTGTATCCTGGCTGGGTCTTTACCAGTTGAGTAAATTTTGGTAAGTTCTCTAACCTCCTAGACCTCATTTTCCTCATCCATAAAATGAAGATACTAATAGTACCAAATTCATGGGACTAATGTGATTACTGAACAAGTCAACACATATGTAGTAGTCTCCCTTTATCTGAAATTTCACTTTTCAAGGTTTCATTTACCTGTAGTTGACCATGGTCTGAAAATATTAAATGGAAAATTCCAGAAATAATAAGTTTTACATTGTATGCCATTCTGAATAGTAAGATCAAATCTTGTGCCATCCCACTCTGGATATGAATCATCCTTTGTCTAGCGTATCTATGCTATATATGCTATCCACCTGTTGAGTCATTTAGTAGGCATCTCAATTATCAGATCAGCTGTTAGATAACATAGCACTGTGTTCAAGTAACTCCTGCAAAGTAGCCTGACACTGTTACAATACCTAAGTCATTCACCTCATTTTATTTCATCACAGACAATGTATCATCTCATATCTTATGATAAGAAGGATGACTACAGTACAAGATATTTTGAGAGGAAGAAAGATCACATTCATATAACTTTTATTACAGTGTATTATAATTATTCTAGCTTTATTATTAGTTATTGTTAATCTCTTACTACTCAATTTATAAATTAAATTTTATCATAGGTATGTGTATATAGGAAAAACACAGTGTATATAGGGTTTGTTACTATCCTTGGGTCTGCAGCCATAGCACCCTGGCATCTGATTCTGCCTGATCTTGAAAGCTAAGCAGGGTTGGCCTGGTTAGTCCTTGAATGGGAGACCATCTGGAAGGCTAGGGAGAAAAACCTGGCAATCCATTCCTGAAACAATCAGTCATTGAAAACCCTATGAATACAGAGAAGCACTGACAATAGTGCTGGGCATCACGCAGTTTCGGAGAGTGTTTCGTTCTGGTGTACATAGGGTTGCTATGACTCAGACCCAACCCACAGCACCTAACAATAACATCACCATCCTTGGTATCAGGCATCCACTGTGGGTCTTTGAATGTACCCCCATGGATAAAGGGGGCTACTGCAGAGCACTTAATGCTTGGCACATGGTTCATGCTCAACGATCTTACAGCTATACTTATTATTTGTTTATTTATCCAAGCCAATTGGCTACTGTATGTCTCCTCTTCTTAACTCTAAAATGAGACCCAAAGGGCTCACTGGAGGTTGCCAGGCTTATAACCAAATCTATCTATCCATCTAGGAACATGGAGTATGTATGGAAATTCAAACCTTTGCTTGCTTGTTTTTTTTTAATTGTTGTTTGTTTGTTTTGTTTTATTTATTTTAATACATGGTTTTTCTGTGTAGCCCTGGCTGGCCTTAAATTTGTGATCCTTCTGCCTCTGTCTCCTGACTGTTAGGATTACTGGCACATGCTACCACAACCCAGCTTAAGTCTTGTACTTTTAAGTAGATTCCCAAATCAACAAAGACTTTCATAGAAATGCCATCAATAGAGCTCATGCCATTGGGGCTCTTTTATACATTCAACCACCTTACCACAAAGTCTTTCTGACACTTCATCAGCCAAAACCTTTTAAATTGGCCCAGCCAGACTCACCTCGTGCTCTCCAGTGTGACTACAGAAAGCTTTCTGGATTGTTTTTAAAGCCAGCTGTCTTGGCTCTTGGATTATGTGTGTAACCACTTGTTTGCCTTACTGCCAGATAATTGAATTGCATGTTTTTACTCATTAACATAGAGAGATATCTACATAAATGAAATCATTTTAATATCTTATCCTTATTTGGTTGTAATTGCTCAGAGAGGGGAAAAAAATGTCCTTTTCCCCTGGGAGATCTTCAGTGTTTTGGCAATACATTTGGTGATAATAATAATGAAATATTAAATAATTAAATGGCAATAATACTAATGATGATAATGATGAAGATGGTGGCAGCCTCTGTCTCTTGCTGAATACTTCTGTGTGCCAGGAACTGTGCTAAGTCCTTATGGGCATTAGCTTAGCTAGTTTTGGCACCAGAGCAGAGCTGTCTCTTTGCTGCAAACTGATGGGCAAGCTTTCCCTGTTTGAGGTTTGTGGGTGAGGGGCTGAGGGTCCAGAGCCCCAGCTGGAGATCCAGAGGGTAACAGCACCTTCCTGGGATCCCAACCTCACTCCAGCCCACAGAAAGGACGAGATATCGCCAATCTACTTTTCAATTACCCACATACACATGCCCCCTATGTCGTTATTTCAACAAATGTGCTAGAGGAAAATAAACTCCGCAAGACTGACTTACAAAAATAGCAAAATGCACAGCACAGGCCTGCTCTGTATAATTCATGCAGAAAACATGGAAACATCTTATCCTGATAAATTGTGCTTTTTGTGGTTCCCTTGAATTTGCTGATTTTACACACACACATACATACGCAAACAGAATGCCTCTGCATGTATTTTAGTAATAATTGCTTATATTTCAGTAAAGAGATGGGACAGCTGAAGTTGAAGAGTAGCATGCCCTCAGGAAGCTTTCAGCCTATGGCTGGAAACATGAGTGAACAGTTTTGTCCAGGGTATCAATATTTACCAAGTTCCTGTGACATGCTAGAATGTGTGAGCAGAGGGCTCTCAGGCAGGAACAAGGATTCAGTGGAGGAAGCTGACCCTGAATACAGAGGCGTGATCTCAATGCTCAACTGAGGATCAGGTAGGCTTCCTGGAGGAGGGGGCTTCTTGGGAGGAGTATAATGCGCTGGGGAGAAGAGTGGGAAGGAATAGCAAGAGGAAAGGCACTGGGCCCAAGGAAATGGAAGGTGGACAAAGTCATCTGGTATCACCAAGGTATCTAGTTGGGTAGGTAGGAACTGGGGGTGGTGTGGTAAGTGGGGGCCAGAAAAGAAGAGAGGGCCCTGGATACCCCATCTCGGCTTCACTGTGTGAGTGAGGGGCCACTGGAAGTCATATTAACCCTGGCAATCTGCTTAATTGTCATGTAGTCAAGGAGACAACCTCAGTTCCCCGTCCTGGGTAGGTTAGAGCCCTCTGCAAAACACTCACACCCCTCCTTCTCTCTCCATCTTGGTGCGTTTAATTCCACCTGGAATTCTAGTATTACCCAAGAATTTGGGGGGCACCGATGTCCCCACTAGACACTGCGGGCTGTATTCCATGCCTAACACAGCTCCTGGTACACATGAGTCACTCAGTAAATGTTGAATGAATGAACAGCTAATGAATGATTCTTGCAATTCATCAGGAGATGGCTGGATGGGGCAAGTCTGGAGACTGGCAGGCCAGCTGGAAGGCTAGTGGAATAAATTTGCCTGGGAGATGATAAAGGTCTGAATTAGGAGGTGGTAGTGAGCATGAACATATTCAGAGGGTACAATCAGCAGGCAGATGCTGACGGCTCTCACACAGGAAGAGGGAGATGTTGTCTGGATCAGACACTTGCTGTGATGAGGAAGGGAGGGGAGCAGCAGGTTCCTGGGAGAGAAGGGGGAAGGAGGGTGGGGAGGGATGAGGCATCGTGGACATGGTGAGCGTGTGAGTCTGGGTTCCCAGAGGCTCAGGACAGTCTGTTCTTGGAAACAGAAACAGTGACCCTCTGGCCACCCTTTCCCTGGCAGATCTGCACTCATGCTGCCCCTGCATAAAACCAGCTCCAGCTCTTTCCTGCTCCACCAGCCATGCTGGGTCATCAGGTTCCCCAGGGGAGGGCAGTGGAGGCTGCCCAGGCTGACTGCTGGCTTCTCCAGGAGGATGAAAAGACATCTGCTGTGTAAATGGACCCAAGCGGGCTACTGCACAGGCTGCTGGCTGAGCTGCATGGGGTTCACCCTCTCAGGGCTATTCTCACTCATCTGAACCCCTACTGGGGTACCGCAGCCTGGAGGCTGCGGAAGGCCTGATGGTCTGGTCATCTGAGGGACCCTGGCAGGGGCAGCAAAGGTGAGGCATCCTGGCCACTCTGAGCAGAATCCTGAGAATGGTCCAGGAGAAGGGGCCAGGCCTCTTCTTGGGGCCAATGCCAGCCTAGAAATTAATAAATCAGACCCTCCACCCATACTCCAGGTGGGCCTGCACCTGCTCCAGCAAAGGAGCCCAGAGAGGGGCTGGACAGATGTAGGGCCCTGCCCTACCACCCAGCCTCTTCTGCCGAGTTAGTCTTTCTAAAGCACCACACTGATCAGGCTACTCTGCTACTCAACAACCTTCAGTGGCTCCCTGTTGTCTTTGGAATGAAACGCAAAGCCCAGCATTCGAAGCCCCCTTTAGTCTGACCTGACCTAACTTCCCAACACTTCAGCTAACTTCCCTAAGGACAATTCACCCCAGGCAGCCGGGTCTCTTCCCTGACCTGAGCCCTCATAAACAGCATCACGGACTTCCAGGGATGGAGAGGCCTTGGGACTCATCAAACCCAGCCTTGCATTTTATAGACAGGCAATGGGGCTAGAGAAGGGTAGATATTCACCCCAGGCTAGGGTCTGAGCTGAATCTGGGGCATGCCCCTTTGTCCATTTGTCCCACCATCCATTCATTCAACTTGTGTTATGTGCCCACTTCCTGCCAGATACTATTTTAATTCATGCGAGAACATGGAACCTATCCTTGGTTATCCATTTAATAAAATATATATTAAGTACCTTCTATGTGCCAGGCTGGGAGTCAGTATGCAATAGAAACAAAACAAGTAAGTCCTGAATCCTTGGGGAGGTGGGGAGCTAGCTAACCAATAAGAAAGATACATGTCAGAAGGTGATGAGTACTACGGAGAATAATATAGGGGAAGGGGGTAGGGAGATGTAGCAGAGGCACATTTTGTCTAGGGTCCTAAGGAAGACCTCTTTGATAAGTGGACATCTGAACAGAAACTTGAAAGAAGCAGCAACTGCAAAGGACCTGAGGCAGGAAACTGCTTAGTATATTAGGTGAATAGCAGGGGGGCCAATGGGGATGAGACAGTGAGGGGAAGAGTAACATCAGTAACCTCAGAAAGGAGGTAGAGAACATTCTAGCCACCGCAAGAACTTATGCTTTTACTCTAAGTGAAATGAGGCGCCACTGGGTCTTGAGCAGAGAAGGGATGTGAACTGACTGCCACAGGAGAGGTCTGGCAGACAGATACAATGTAGACAAAGAAAGACCAGCCACAGTGATGCGACCGATGAGGTCAGGGAAGTTTCCCCAACTAGGTTCCCAAAGTAGGATGGGCAGCTGTCCAAGTTAAGAAAAGAGTGTGTGTGTGTTTGTGTGTGTGTGTGTGTGTGTGCGTGCGTGCGTGCGTGCACATGCTCACACGCGTGTGCTTGTGCATATATATGTTTAGAAGGTAGAAAGAACAAAGAGAATAATAGCTAAAAATAATACCCAAGCCTTACTGAGGACTTGGTACATGTCAGGAACTGACCTGTTAATTTTACAGGCATTAACTCAGGTAATAAATATTCCCTTCTTCCACTTTATAGATAAAGAAATTGAGGCTCAGAGAGATTAAGTAACTTGCTGGGCCAGAGAGTGAGCAGAGAGGCTGCCACTTTCCCTTTCACTGGAGAATGTCCCAGAGTTAAGAACTCCCAGGCTGGTGCCGATCAGCTGTGCTGTCTGGGGAGAAAGAGGGCCACTTCTCAGCCCAGGGCCCAGAGCTTGAGGACCGCCCACCCAGCCGCAGGCAGGTTCCCATGCTGCCGCCACACCCCAATTGCCTCAGTCATTCCTGATCATTCTCTAGATTTTGGCTGCTCAAATGTGCTCCCCAGACCAGCAGGGCTGGCAGCTCCAGGGAGCTTGTGAGAGGCTTCACCCAGACCTACTGAATCAAACCAGATTCTGTACTATAGCATGGTCCTCGGGACATGTATAGCAAACCCATTCAGCCTGCAAAGTCTTATTCTTGATCTCAGGCAGAACACTTCCTCAAGGAATCCTCTCCCGACCCTCCAGCACTCGGAGCAGTTCTGAGCCCTCCTGCATAGCATTCGCCACTGTCATGCACTGGTTCTCCAGCCTCTTGTGTGTTACAATCATCTGAAGAGAAGGAGGAAGTGCTGAGGTGCAACCACATCTCTCCCCAGGGACATCAGGCCACTAGGACTAAGATTTGGATTTTCAAATATTTTATATCCCCCTACCCCACCTAACATTTGCACCCTGGCATTCCCAAGGCTGTGAACCCCAGTGGTAGCTAAGGCTCCATGTCTCCCTTCTGCACAAAAGTCCCCCAAGAGCACAAAGCGGGTATCGTCTTTGCCTCGATTACTGCTGTTCTCTGCACCTGCTACAAAGGAGGTGCTCTGTGGAGAGTTCCCAAAGGCAAGGCAGGAGGTGGGTGGGAACAGAGGAGGGCAGGTGTCCCCCGGCTGAGCTGAGCACAGCCACTGCTTCTCGGGGTTGGAAAGCGGAGCAAGGCCTCGCAGAGCTGCTGCCCAACTTCGCACATAAAACCTGACATGTTTTCTGCTTCTTCTCACCAACAGCCTGGCAGGGGGTCAGCTTGGGCTTCCCAGACAGAATGGTTAACTTGAGTCCAAGTGTGGGGCCCCTTTCCAGGCCCCAGTCCTGCCCTCCTTCTTTGTGGTGCAGGGGTGGACTGCGCAGGTCCTTGGGGAAATATAACCTGAGAAAGCCCAGGCTGAACCCCTGGCCAAACACTGTAAGATTCAGGACCTGCCTCCACATCCACTCCAGTTTTATCACGGCAATAAATCAGGGCCTTGTTTTACCCCAGAGTACACATTACTTTTCCTCTCTTGCCAAAGCAAACTTCTCTCCCATCCCTTCTGGAGAGGTTCATTTAATAGCGTGTGAAATGAAATGTCAACAAGAATTAGAACAAATGGCACTGTAATTCCCAGCAGATGATAGGCAGCTAGTGGCAGGCCTGCTCCAATGGCCCTGGGCCCCAGGGAACTCAACAGGGGGACCCTGCAGCCCTGACTCTGGGAAGGGGACCTCTAGGCACCCTGTTTCCCTGCCTATGTCTGGAATACGGTCTTTGAGTTTCTCTGACAGAAGAGTGGAAACTGCCTTTGACATAGGAAGCAGATTTCCTCTGACACACAATTAGCAAGGACAAGTGTTCCCCAGGGCGGGACCCAAGAGGCTCCATCACTCAGCCCACTGGGGGCCCTGTGGATGGAGGGCCAGCCAAATGCAGAGCCTTGACCTGCTGCCAATAATCATCAGATCGCCTTGCCTGCACAGGCTGCTGCCTTTCCCAGGGCCCTGCAATCTGTCAGCTTATCCTACTCAGAGGACTTGGGGTATGATAGAAAAATGCCTCTGCCCTTTGCTTACCTGGACCCCAGTGGGCATGAGCTGGGTCCACATAATTTGCCCATAGAAACAGCAAGTGCTCATTAGGTGCTTACTATGGGCTCGGTCCAGTAAGTGTTTTATGTGATTTTTCCTTTGTATCTACTCATCCACTCAGACACATATTTATTGTCTACTATATACTAGACATCTGGGATTTAGCTCAGTTGGTAGAGCACCATGCTGCACTCTCTGAGGTCGCAGGTTCAATTCCCTGCACCACAAAAAAATGGGAGAAGGCAATCCCAAAACCACCAGCCACTGAAAACCCTATGAGGGTCGCTATTAGTTGGACATGACTCGAGGGCACCTAACAGCAACAACAATATACCAGACAGCCTGCAGTCGTACCACTGTAGTGTCCGATCCTGTCAGATCTCAGAAGCTAAGCAGTGTTGGACCTGGTTAGTACTTGGATGGGAGACCACCTGGGAATACCAGGTGCTCTAGGCTTGGGAGAAGGACCCAGCAACCCACTCCCAACAAACAATCTGCCGTTGAAAACCCTATGAACAGCAGAGAAGCAGTAACAATACTATTTCACCTGTTGTGCGCAGGGTTGCTATGAGTCAGATACCGACTCGATGGTACCTAACAACAAAAACAACAACAACAACAACAACAACAACAACAACATACCAGATACTCTTCTAGGCACAGTAGTGAGCAAACAGACACAAAGTCCTACCCTGGAGGGGTAGTGGTGTGGTGGTGGGGGAGGAAGACTGGTGAAATAGGTGAATAAGAAGTACATGTAGAGCACAATCAAATGGAGTGGGTGACTGTGGGGGCCACACTACATCCCCTGTGGTGCAGTGAGGCTTCACCCTGGGGTCCCTCTGCTTGGCTGCCACGGGGCTTTCTCTGAGGCCATTGGAACCACCAATGGGGGACAGGAGTCAGGTGTTCCAGGCTCTGCGTCCTTTGGGTGGCAATTCTGAGATACATAATGCAGTTCCTCAGAGATGCCTGCTGAGCCAAGACCCTCTGCCACCACGATAACCACCCCCCTAAACCCCCATTGCTGCCCTTCCTGCCTTTCTGTCTCACACCTGTTGCCTGGAATCACCCAAGTCTTCAACTTGGCTCTGTTTTCAGGGGAACCCAAACTAAGACACAGGGTGACACATGTTAGCAGAAAGTAGAACAGAAAACAAGGGCTATTCCATTCCAAATCAGGAAAGAACTATGGCGTTTCCATCTTGTAAATGGGGAAATGAGGTGCTGGCTCCTTTTAAATGGCATTGTCAAAGCCAGCTAGTGAGAATTTGCCCTTGCCAGCCTTCTTTCTGACTCCACCATGGTGAATGCTCCTAAGCCGCATCTGCCTTGCCTCACACTGGTCTGAAGAACTGATGCCAGGACACATGTGTGTCTGGGCCCGGGCTGCAGGGACTTCCAGAGGCATGAGCTGCATGCAGGGAGGACAGATTACTGCGAAGCAGGAGCACCCAAGGAGTAGATGTGGGAGCTGGGCGAGGCTGGGTGCCTTTCAGGCTGGCTGATGGGGAGTGGTGGGACAGCTGTGCTCTCGTGTGAGCTCAGATGCAGCCAGGGGCCCCTGGCTGAGTCTTGGGCCATAAGAATAGGCTCCAAACAGGGCAGAGGCACCTGGACCCCAGCACTTTCCGCTCAGCAATTTTTCCATGGCAAATACCATGCCCAGTCTCACTTATCCCGCAGGGCCAGCTCCAATACCTTTTCTGGAAGAGCACTGGTTTGCTCCCTTGCCCATCAGACCAGAGGTGGTTCCATCTGGAGGAAACCCACACAATAGTTCATGGAATACCCTCAGTTTATAGGGGAGAATGTTTTGGCCCAAGCCACACAGTAAGACAGAAGCACAGCTGAGGCTAGAACCCAGGTCTCCTGAGGTTTCCTCAGGGGCTGGGATGGTCTTCCCTTTTCCTCAGCCAGGTGTTATACTGCACAGGTGCTGCTTGCTTGTGCCTCCTGTGCATTACCTGGACAGGCCAGGGCCTGGAAGGAAGATGCTAGAGACAGAGAGGGCAACCCAGGTGCCCTTACCGTCAACTTACAGAGGGCTTTCTTGTAAGCTCCTCTGCCCAGTGAAGTAGGCAGGGCAGGCATCATTCATCCCACTTTACAGGGAAAGAAACTGAAGCTCAGAAAGTTCACCCAGCCTCTGAGTGGCATGGTCAGGACCCAAATCCAGAAACTCTGATTCCAAGTTTCACGCTCTTTGCAATTACTGCAAGCTAAACCCAGCCGGGCCTCACAGTGATTACCTTTCATTAGCTGCAGAAAAGCTTCTGCCTTGGCGAGTTTCATAAAGGACTAAATCTGTCAGGAAAACAGAGAGACAGGGACCTCATCCATCTTCTTGACAACTATTTATTAGACTTATTATTATGTAAATACAAAAGATGAGAGGAAAGCTACATTAAAAATCCAATCAAGCAGGCTGGGGGTGGGAGAGGCATGGATCTTAGGGGAGGTGGAGGCAGGCTTCCTTCCCCTGTCCCTTACGGAGGCCCACTTGGTGGAGAGAGGCTGGCTGAGTGGGAGTCCACAGGAGAGCAGGAGGGCAGGAGGAGGCACAGGCCTCGAGAAGCCCACTCAGCCGGCAGCCTACAAACCCTCCATTGTCATATCAGTTACAATTAAAAAGCCAAAGGGTGTTCCTCATTTCAACAGCAGGAGGGCAGCTTAGTAGAGCCCCTGAGGACGCCCCTCCTGAGAGGCCAAGTCTCCCTCTGTCTGTTCTGGACCTACCCTTGTCACAGGGTGAGCCACAGCACCCCCTCCCGGGTCCACCAAGTGACAGCCTGGCCTCTGGGCAGCCTGTGAGGCACGGTATGGCTGCCCTGTAACGGATCTGTTCACGGGTCCCACGCCCTCTGTTGCCATGATGTGGGCTCCTTGGTCTTTGTGCAGACCCTGGGGTGCCTGGCACATACAAAGAACTCAGTAAATGCTTCTTCTTGAACACATGAAAACGTTCCCCAGAGCCGATTACACACCAAGGGGAGAGAAGGGAAAATAGATACAGGCATTCCAGCCTTTACCGTTACAGGAGGCCCAGCTGAACCGGCAGTGCCGTTAGCAGCCAGCCTGGCCTACCAACCTCCACAGTCAGCATGCCATGCGACCACCAATCGGCTTACCTACCTCTGCCTCTCTATTGATCCTGGGCCCAGGATGTGGAGGCTGGGTCTCCAGTGCCGGAGCTGTGCTCCATATGCAGCAGGTGTCAGTGAAAGGAAGGAAGGCAGATGGGAGGCTACGTCCTGACCCATAGCAGCCCACCCAGCAACCCACCCTGGGCAACCTGTGAAGAACAGAGGTCAGCTCCAGAGGAGTCAAAGACAGCACAACAGGGCACCCCGCGCCCCTAGATCAGACGATTTGGTGTGCAGAGGGCTCCTACTTGCCCTGTCCTGGTGCACTTGTGCAAGGCTGTGTGTGGCTCAGCTGGCACAAGAAGGGATTATGGGAGAATTCATAGAAGACAGACTTACACTGAATTATTACAGCTTGTCATACTGTGGCAGCTGTGTGTTGCTATGATGCTGAAAACTATGCCACCCGTATTTCAGATACCAGCAGTGCCACCTATGGTGGACAGGTTTCAGCTAAGCTTCCAGACTAAGACAGACTAGGGAGATGGACCCAACAGTCCACTCCTGAAACAATTTGCCATTGAAGACTCTATGAATAGCAGAGAAACACTGTCAAATATAGTGCCAGAGAATGAGCTTCCCAGGCTGGAAGGCATTCAATAAATGACTGGGGAAGAGTTGCTTCCTCAAAGTAGAGTTGACCTTAATGATGGCAATGGAGTAAAGCCTCCAGGACTTCAGTTTGCTGATGTGGCACAACTCAAAATGAGAAGAAACCATGACTGAGACAATGCGCTCAAGGATAAAGATCATGTGCATGGCACAGTGTTGGGTGGTGTTTCATTCTTTGTACATAGGGTCCCTATGAGTTGGGTCCAGCCCAATGGCACCTAATAACAGCAAAAGGATAAATGGTTCAGCCCTTCAAGGCCAAAGGTGTATTCCACATACCCTTCTATGGTTACCTCCCACTGACAAAGTTCTGCCAGTTCTCCACACAGTAACTGAAAGACATGATATATGATCTATCCCCATTAGTCCTCACAACAGCTGCCCATTTCACAGATGAGTTCACTGAGGCTCAGAGAGGAGCTTGGCAGCTGCTCCAAGCAATACAGGGCAGCCATTTGTAGGGAAATGATTAATTCAGGTCTTGGCTAGGTGTCAATCTCATTCCTTCTCAGCTCTCAGAGATATAAGGTTGCATAGGCCTTGTCTCAGCTTCTGAGCTCATGAGTCATCCAACAGCTGCCAAGTGAGAACCTTAACTGAAGTCCTGGGCCAGGGTGGGTGCTTCCCTCACTGCCTGACACCTGCACTACTCAGGGTCCTCCCAATGGATCAGTGCCCCATGGCCTCTGTCCACACTGTACAAGTGGCACAAGGAGCACCAGCTTTGGGTCCAGATGGACTGGGCCCTAGTCCTGGCTCTACCCTATTGCCTGCTAGCACTGTGACCCTGAACAGTTTTGGCTTCCTCATCTGATAAAAAGTGAGAACATTACCCACTCACTGAGGGTTGTAAGGATGGAATGCACTCCTATGTGCACAGCCCAGCACTTGGCACACAGTGGGCCCTTGATAAATGGGAGCTGTGGTTGCTAATAAACTGTCAGCTCATGTGGAGTCATCAGGCAGAGCATGGCCAAGGCTGTGGGGGACCCACGCTCTGAGTGCACTGGACTCACGAGGAGGATGTGGCTCCTACTGTCCAGTGTACAGGGGTGGGGAGTTTTCAGGGGGATGGTCAGGAAAGACTCCACAGCCCCTCTCAGAACTGGAATTCAGTTGGGGAGAAGGGAGAAGGTGTTCAGGACAAGCTGAACAGAGCAGCCACCAGTGCTGAGCAAAGGGCTAGGGCAGCTTCGGGGCTCAGCATGGTATTTGTTGAGTAAACAAGATGGGAGCGATGTGGTCTGAGCTCCACATGCTTGGTTGCAAAAAGGCAGCCTGACTTTTCTGGAGGACTGTTCTAAGCCTCCAGCACCGGAGTCTGCTGGGTCACTCCCAACCCTCCAGACCCCTGGGCATGGCACATGACTGTTTCCTATTTATCAAACATCACTGGACCAAGGCAACATATCTTCCCTGCAATACTCCCCCGAGGTGGGTGGATTATTATTAAACACCCAGACGTGTAAACTCTGAAGGTTATGTTGCTCTTCATGTTTGCACAGGGCTTGTCCACATCCTGCCAGAGCTTTTTCTAGTCCATATGCCCCACCATGGGTGAGGCCCTGCTGGATCTGCAGGCCAACACAGCTGTTCCCCTATTCTGCAGATTCACACAGCCCTTCAACCAATCAGTGGTAACAAACACCCAAGGAAGAACAGCATGGGGTCAGGAGCTCTGCTAGGCTCTGCAGACCCAATGGCAGGCCATTTTCCATCCCTGAGCTTCAGTGTGTGAGTGTCCTTTAAGGTAAAATGAGTCACGCAGCATATAGTTGGGTCTTGTTCTTAAAATCCTTCACCCACTGTATGGCTTTTGATGATATTCAAAGTACTTATTGCTAGTTAAGGACTTCCTGATGCTAGTTCATTGTCTTCTGGTTGCAGGATTGGTTCCTGCAACCCCTGAGGGTGATTAGTCTGTGTTCTAGGTAACTGACGTTATTTGCCCAGTTTGTATTTTCTGGATAACCAATCATTCATTTATTATTTTATTCAACCTGCAAGTGATTACTAGGTCTCAGGCACATATCTAGATGCTGAGAGCACAGTAGTGAAAAAAACAAGGTTCCTGCCCTTCCAGGAAGGAAGATAAGCAATACACAAATGAAACATTTGCAAAGCACTTTAAACTTTTCAATATACCTTCTCAGACATTGTCACAATTAACTTTCATTTCAGTCTTGTAGAAACTATGTATTTCTTATTTCCATGTTATAGAAATTGAGACTCAGAGAGGTTAAGTGACTTGCCCTACATCATGCTGCTAGGAATCAGTGAGACCAGGACTCGAAGCCCAGTTTTCAGGCACATGAAAAGATGTTTTTTTTTTGAGGCAGTACCCTGCCTGGTCAATGGCCAATCAGAAGAGCTGGCAGGGGGAGGGTCCTCATTGTCGGGGATTTCTTTCCTTTCTGGGGCCTCCAAAAGGCTGCTGAGGTTGGAGGGACTCCAGGTACTCTCATCATGGCTGACAAATGACCTATATTGGTAGGCCAGCTGTTTAACCATTAACGGAGGCACTGTGAAATTCTGTGCTGGGATAACAATTGTTATTGGATTAGTTTTCCATTTATTTTCTTGTATTATTTGTTTTGGCTTCATAGCCCTTGCTTTGGGCAAATGACAATTCTCCAATGGGGACTGTATGTGTGTGTATGGGAGGGGGGCAGGTAAGCAGACAGGGAGAAATGAGGAAGGACAGGAGGTAATGGCCTGACCTCCAAGGCACTCTTCAGCCACCACTTCTTCCTTGATGAGTTTCCAGTGTGCCCTGAGGTATAAGGGAGACCAAGGCGATCCCTGTCTGACTCTTTTGGGGAGCTGCCCCACCATGTCCTCTGGACAAACAGGGTTGGTTGTGGCACCATCACGCCAATGGCCTCGTCTGTGCTCCGTCTGCTCGGCCCCTACAGGAAGCTCTATTTTGAGGTACTGGGCTAATGCTGAGCTTGGGGCTCCCCTGCCAGAGATGGTGTTGTTCCCATCTGTAAATGGCTCCAGCTCCTGGAAAAGCAGCCACAGACGAGTGCAAATAGATCACTACCCACAGAGCCTGTGATTCACAGGGCAGAGAGCCAGGCACAGGGAGGCAGCAGCCCCAGGGGGTGCCAGGGAGGTGCTCCAAACTCCGGCCACATTTAAGGGCAGGATTTATTGTTTCTCTTCCTCACTACCTGTCAGCTATTCTGCCTCTCTCTGCCACTTCCCTCCTCCCCCCTCCCCCCACCCCCAGGGTTGGAGGGAGTTTCTCCCCCTGCTGTGCAGGACATTTCTCCAGAGATGCTTGCAAACCCTCATACCAACTAGCTGCAGGCATGTGGTCCTTTCTGCTCACCCTGGTTGGTGGCAGACCCGCTGCTCCCCTCTGGGGAGCTGGCCCAGCCCCCACCCTCTGCCAGACACAGGGCTGGGCAAGGTCCCCACCAGCAGTGGGCAGCCCGCTGTGAGCTGTGTAGTGAAGGATGAGAGTGAAGGAAGTGTAGTGAAGGATGAGAGAAGTGTGGAGAAAGGAAAGGAGAGGGAAGTGGGGAAGACGAGAGGACCAGAGAGAAGGGAAAGGGGTTCTGGAGGGTGAGAGGAGGAGGAGGAGCAAGCAGGAAGCACAGAGGAAAGGACAAGCTCCAACGGGAAAGAGTACAGCAAACCAGGAGGACTTGCCATTATGTTCATCCTTTCTATGAGGCCTAACGCCATGTACTGACATGGGCAGAAGATCACCACAAGCATTTTCAGGTCTCATTCTGGAAGTCTAGCCTTGCAGGGGCTATGATCCACTGGGCTGCAGGGTGGGTGTACCATATGCTCAAGGGCCAACATGATGTAAATAAAACACTTTTGCTAGGAGTAGAAAATATGGCAATGGTTCTCACCCCATCACTCACAGGTGGGTGAGCCTGGGCCTGAGCTGGGCCTCTCTGAGCCTCAGTTTCCCTTCTGTAAATTGTAGATAATATGACATGTCCTGCTGATCTTATGTGGCCATGGGGACACTCAAAGGAGACACTGGGTGAAAATGCGCTGCAAATTCTAAAACTGGTCAGAAAGGCAGGGAACAGCCAGATGCAGTGGCGCACACCTGTAATCCCAGCGGCTCGGGAGGCGGAGGCAGGAGAATTGCAAGTTCCAAACCAGAGGCAGTCTGCGTAACTTAGCGAGACCCTGTATCAAGAACTAAAAAAATGGGCTGGGATGAAGCTCAGTGGTCCAGCACTTGCAAAGCATGCAAGCGCAAAGCCCTGGGTTCAATCCCCAGCACCAAAAAAAAAAAAAAAAAAAAAAAAGAGAGAGAGAAAAGAAATGCAGGGAAGGGGAACGGGGGCAGCTGAGGGCTGCTTATGGTATTGAGGCCACTCAGAGGGGGTCAGCAGTGAGAGAAGAGCCAGGGAGAAGTCCTGCAGGCAAGGGCCTGAGGCTGGGCTGGGGCAATAATCAGATTTAGAAGGGACAAGGAAGGGAAGAGGGGAATGTAGTTAGGGAGGAATACTCTAAAATGAAGTAAAAGTCATGGAGGTACAAAGAAACACACTTGTTTTATTTGTGGGACAAATAAGCTTCTTTTAAGCTTTTTTAATTAGTAATTTTTAATGTCCAACTTAATGGGTACCTGCAGCTGTAGTACTATGGCATCGGTTCCCTTCAGATCTCAGAAGCTAAGCAGGGTCAGGCCTGGATGGGAGACTGCCTGGGAACACCAGGTGCTGTAGGCTTGGGAGAAGGACTTGGCAACCCACTCCCCAAAATCAATCTGCCATTGAAAACCCTATGAAGAGAAGAGAAGCATTGACAATAGTGTTTTGTCTGTTGTATGTAGGGTGGCTGTGAGTCAGAAGCTGACTGGAAGGCACCAAACAACAACAACTTCATGGGTCTTGTTATGACATTTCCATACAAGCATTTTATTGTACATTGCTCACGTTAACTTCCCCCTAACTCTCTCAGGAACCTCCTCCCCTTTATTTGTTCTTCCGCTGGTTCTCTCTTTGCTTTCTCCCTGCCTGTGGCATTTCTGGGTGATTCTTTCTACCTAGCTGGGGCTGCTATCATCCCAGTCGCTGACTAGAGAACTTTCACTAATATTCCAGATAATCTTTAGATGTCACTTCTTCTGAGTAGCTTTGCCTAATTCCCAAGGATGGGTGTTCCCAGATACCTTATGTCAGTATTTTCCAAATATTTTTGCTGTGAAATGTATTTTATGGACCCCTCCAAATAATCCATATATAAAATGCAAATAATGTTTTTTAAGAAACCCCATTTTCCCTTATTATGAGTGTGATGCATCCTGTGATATTTCTATCCTGCTCTATTTAATGTTTTAAAAATGCCGGTTATGACCCACTAAGTGAATTTCATGACCCACTAATGGGTTGGTAACCTGCTGTTTGACAACACTGCCTCCATTCGCCCCCTGTCACACTTACTCCCTGCCCTGAGCAGGTGGGAGGGCATCTTCCCTCCCCAGTGGGTGGCCAACTCTAAGGACATGTACCTCATCTGGCTGGCTCTTCCCACCCCCAGCACTGTGCACCCAGAGGTACTTTAGAAGTGTTGAATGGGATGATTATTGAGTGGGAGGATGGCTGGCCGGAGCAGAGGAGTGCAAAGTAAGAGTGGAACAGGATGAGGAGGGCCTTGAAAAGCAGGTAGATGAGGTGGAAGTTAAGGGCTCAGTACAAGGGCAGCAGAGCAGACATACCAGGCAAGAGGGGAGGCCTGGACCTGGGAAATAGCTGAAGAGGCCATGAGGAAGGGCTCTTCCTTAGGCTGTTTGAAGGGAGCTCTAAGGGGCAGAGAATAAGCCACAAAAAAGACCTCAGGTCTTCAGCCTAGGGGGACAGATGCCCTGTAATAGCTGTTGTATCCAATTGTGACAGCTTAGTAGAGACCTGCAGCAAGAACAGATTGCACTTAGTGAGCACCTACCGTGCACAGGCACCAGGCCAAATCCTTTGTATACATCCATTGTTTGCAGCCACAGGCCCCAGGTTACAGCCGGTGAGTGGCCCAGACAAGACTGGAGTCAAATGCATCCAAGTCCACAGTCCATACGCGTTCCCTGCACCACACTCCCCCTACATCAGCTCGCACTGCTGCCTCCTGGCATCTGTCTGTGGATGGCACAGTCTATAAATCCCTGATTTCTTTAGAATTGGGAACTCTCATCACCTGGAGGGGAACAGATGTGTGTGGCGGCATTGGATGGCTGGGCTGAAGGTGGCATCTGTGTTGAACACCTTAAGTGTGGGAACCTCCAAGGGATGAGGCACAGGGCACTCGTTCATCCCTTCACTCCTTCAACAAACATGTACTGAGTACCCCCTATGTATGTGCCAGGCACTGGCCAAGGTGCTGAAGGCACAATCCAGAGGGAAAAAAAGGAAGTTCCTTACCTTTGTGGAGGTCACCTGCTGGGGAAAGGAGGGAGCAGACAATAACCAAACAGACGATCCTGCCAGGAGGCGGGAAGTGCAAGAAAGATAGAGCAGGGCTGGGGTTAGGCTACTGCATATAGGGTAGGAGAGAAGATCTCTAGGGGCAGAGAGGAGGGAAAAGTCCCAAAGGAACACCAAGGTCACAGAGTGGGAGGACAGAGGAAGGCACCACAGCAAAGGCAGCCAAAAAACACAGTTAAGGAGCAGAGTCCCTCCTGAGAGACAGCAGAGGATCAGAGTCAGGAACAGCACAAAAGCCATGGGGCACAAGTGTTGTCCCTGAAATCACTGATAAAATGCTGGGAGTAGAGGCTGTAGTTGACCAGATGCACCTGTGTCCAGGCCTGGGGACATAGTTTGGTAGATTGGCAGGACATGGCAAAAGCCTCTGCAGTCAGCCTTCAGGTTCTAGAATCACAGTGAGGGGGGAGCTGCTCTCAGCCTGGATGGGGAAAATGGCCCTGCAGACCCTCGGAGGTGAGGGTGGTGCTGGCACTGGTTACATGGCCAAGTCTTTGCTCTCAACCTGGAGGCCTCTTCCACACAGGTGCACCCTCTGTGGCCTCACATCCCACACACAGCCTGGGAGGGGGATGAGGACCTGTGAGGACGGGGTAAGGGGACCCAGGCCTACAGCAGTCCTGGCAGTGCCCCATCTTGTGCAAGCCAGGTGCCCTCTTCTTGTACCAGTCAGTAACTTCAGGGATCTCAAACACAGGGAGCAGCAGCTCCTGGGGCCCAGCTGCCATTCCTCGCCCTTCTTCTCCCCTCATTTCCAAGGCAGCTGGGAAAGGAGGGGGCACCTCTCGATGTGTCCTGTTCCCATGTCCAGTGCACACAGGGAGCCCACTCCTTCCCAGAGGGAGGTGCCCAACACTGAATATGAGAATCCAGAAACTTCCATGCCTGCCCTGTTCTCTTGAGATATGTGCTCAGTGCTTCCCTGCCACCTCCACCAGGCTTGAAAAGCCAGACAGAAGGAGGAGGTAGCAGAGCTCTTCCCCTTGCAGGAAGAGAGCCTCCCCCAAGCTGTTTCCCAATCAGATAAAACAAAATATTAACATCAGCAGCATTTTATTGAGCACTTACTATATTCTCAGCACTATCCTAAATACTTTCTATGAATAAACTCACTAATTCCTCATAAAATCTGATGAGATATAATTATCCCCACTGAATAGATGAGGGAACCAAGGCCAGAGAGGCTAAGTAATTTACTCAGTGTCACAAAGCTGGCGTCAACTTTGTCACTTTTTAAACCCTGGTTTCAGTCAAGGCTGTCCATCTATAGCTAACATATTCTACAGGAAGGGGCACCACTGCTCTGCAGGATCTGCATTGTCTGCCCACCCCAGAGTATCCATGAGATTGGGTAGAACAAGAAAAATGTTGTAAGGGACAGGAAGAGAACCATCAAAGAGAGTTACTGGTATATGGTGAGTCAAGCCAAGGGTAAGGGGCCTGAAGGGAACCTCTTAAGAGTTTGCCATGGGTCTTCTCCATTTAGGAATGGAGAGCTGGTTCCTGGTTCACACCCCAAATATTCTAAAGAGAAAGTGATGTGCTCGCAGGCAGCTCAGTTAGCAGGGCAAAGGAGAGAGGCCTCCCAGGTATTCCTGGGGTTTCAGGTAAAGGAGGGCCACCTGTGAGACTCAGTGGGACCCCACTAGGACATTGCCTGTCTAGAAGCTGCCTGGTGCATTGGCGGCCCCAGAAGGAAATGGAGAGCCTGGCCTGCCCAGTGCTTAGGAGCAAGAAGGGAGCTGAGCCCCCACCCAGGGAGAAGGCACCTTCCTCCAAGGGAGCTGCAGATGCTTCCTGGTATGTGTGTCAGGGAGGGTCTCCAAAGGCACTCCCAAAGTGTCCCCTCAAGGGAAAAGGGGTTAGCTTCACACATCTGCCAGACCCAGAGAGCTCGGCCGCAGCTCAAGACACTGTCACATAAGCCCTGCACTCCCTTCCTCCCTTACCACTGCTCCAACCAGGGAGACCATGCTGAGCAGCTGGGAGAAGAGGAGCACCACAGAGAGGGTGTCCCCTGCCCCTCCAGATGTGCTGTCTACTCTCTCCAGCTTTCAAACAGAGGTCCACCTCTCTGGACATCACTGATGGGCTCCCCAGCCCGCGAACAGAAAGCACTGTGGGCTAATGAGCCAGGGAAAGAGCAATATCCCCCTGCCCCATCCCTGCCCTGTCTCCATGGGCTGCTAGGGCCCTCTCCCGGAAATGGTGCCCCCCTCAGGTGGCCCGTCCATTGAGGCTCCGTTCATCCTGTTTCTAGTAATTTCTCCTCCTCTCACACCTGTAGACTCTGGAGCCTCACCTTTGTAAATCATTCTTTCACAAACCTCCCCTTGATTGTCCAGCTTTTGTGAGCCACCTGCTTCCCTCTGGGACCTGGACTGACCCAGAGGGAAAGAGAAAAGGAGGCATCTGTGCCCCGACCCCATTCCCAACTGCACCAGGCAGAGCTGGGGATCAGGAGCTACTCACACTTAGGGGGAGTTTAACTGATTACTGAACTGGACATATAGAACTGAGACTGCTTGTCCTACCTAAAGGTGACCTGAAGAGTCATGAGACTTGGCCCAGATTTTGTCCAGGGCAGCAGAATTAGCTCTTCTGAGCAAATTCACAGGGACAGTGGCAGATAAAAGTGAAGTTGCTCTCTGGTGACACCACAGAGTCATGCTTGCTCAGTTCCCCTAAATGCTAGCATCGAGACCCAAGCCCAGGTGTCTGCCTCCAGCCCATGTTCTATCCACTCCTGAGTGGTTTCTCACAGGGCTCTGCATTACAGAAGTGCGGATCCCTTTTATTGCCAGTGTCTGGTCCAACAAGGAGAGCCTAGGCTGCTTCATCAGCCTCCATTCAGAATTTCATCTCTCTCCTGTTTTTGTTTTTGCTTTGTTTGTTTGCTTTTTACAATACTTGGGGAATTGAACCCAGGGCCTCGCATATACATTGCATGCACCCACGGCCCATTTTTTATTTTTTATTTTGAGACAGGATCTCACTGAGTTATGCACACTGCCTCTGGCTTCGATCTTGCCATCCTCCTGCCTCTGCCTCTCAAGTCACTAGGATTATAGGCATCTGCCACTGCACCCAGCTTCCTTTGGGTTTCTAATTGAAATCTAACATTCAGAGGCAATTCCTTTAGTCTCTCCAGGAAGGAAATTGGTCTATGTCCTTATAGCCAAACCACTTATGTAGACTGATTTGTGACATGGGCCCTCCTCTTCCTCTCACTGCTGAATACCCCTGATTCTGCCTTTGATGACAGCCTAAACAGAGGTGCCTGGTGCTAGCCCTAGGGTTGTCCTTAGGTTCTGGCCAAGATGTTCACAAATGGTCTAAATACTAACCTTCACAATTCCAGGCCTCTACAGTTACCTTTCACATCCCCCGTAAGGATCATCTTCTCCAAGAGGCTTCCTGTGCCCCCCCCATAGGGGTACATCACCTGCTCCCCTGCACTTCTGCAGGATCTTGGCCCCACATCTATTATTTCTCTCATGCTGCACTGGAATGATCGGTTTACACATGTGTCTTGTTTACTAGGCAGCAAACAGCTGAGCACAAGGTTCATTTGTGTTTAATGATTTTCCTATCTTCAATGTCTAATATGAAGCCTGACACATGAGGACTCAATAAAGGTTTTTAGGGTGAATTAATGAATGGACCAAGAGAAAATGAATTCCTTTAGTTTTTGGAATTGAATGGACTAAACAACCGATACATTAAACACCCTCTGTGTGGTCAGCACTGTGCTAGGCACTGAGGGGGGCACTTCAAGTACAAGGCCACCATTCCTGCCCCTGAGAGGCTCACGATCTGGCCAAGAAGGCAAAGATACTGACACCCGGGTAGTTGTAGTAGAGTAGTAGTAACAGCAACTAGCATTTACCGATGCTTTGTTTCATTTTATTTTGGGTGCAGCACAGTTCCAAGTGAGTGACCATGTGGTAACTCATTTTAATCCTCATCGCCACCCTATGAGGAACATGCTATTGTTATTGCTAATCTCCCTACAGATGAGGAAAGTGAAGTTTAAGCCACCCAGCCAGGAAGTGGCTGAGTCCCAGCCAGAGCTCCAAAATGGTAGGACAGGTTGCAAACGTGGCAGGAGTGGAGAGAGGAGGGAGGTTTGGGCTGGATCAGTCTGGAGCACCTGGAGGGAGAGACAGGACTTGACCCCCCTGGCCCTCACTTCTTCCTGACCCTTGGGTGTCTGGAGCCCTGGGGAGACCATGTTAGATGACTCTGCCAGGGCTCAGACATCACCAGCGCTCCCGGCAGGCGCCTCCTCAGTTCCGGAGCCCACGGGGGTAGGAGCCCACGGCAGCTGCTGATTAATTTCCACTGACAAGAGGTTGCGTCTTCGGCAAGCACGGTATTAAATAGCTCCTTTTGATCATAATTAAGTTTCTCTCAGGCTGATGCTATAAATAGCCATGCCCTATTGATTGGAGGGTCTGGGCTGTGAGCTCAGCACCCTCTGGGAGGCTTTCCAGGCCTGGGCTGGGCTCTTGAGTCCCACTTTTCTCTTCGTGATGTGCAGCATTCATGATGTCAAGGGCAGGTACGGCTGAGCACCAGGCTTGGGGGCAGCCCATTCCTTTCACTTCCAACCCTTCCAGGTTGGATCACTGGGTTGTCTGGCTTCCCCAGGGAAAACCAGACCACTGGACTTCCTTTGTCTTTGCAAACACCCGTACAACTCCCTTCTATGCCTGAACACCTTAACGTTACACCAATAGGGAAACTGAGGCCAAGGCAAGTCAAGATCTTGTTTACAAGTCTCTAGAGAAAAAACTAACTCACAACTGGAGTCGTCCCTTTCCATTTCTCTTCCTTAACAGAAGTATAAATAATACGATTTTGCTGTACTCGGTGCTATGTCTAATAGAGAATAAGAGGAGCCAGGGCCCCATTAGGTCCATGGCCACCAGAGAGGCTGAGAGGAAGCATCTAAAACAAAGATCATTGATTATGAATGCTCCTCTCAACATATTTTTATAGGTGAAAAAGTGGCAGGTGGAACATCCTCCATCTGCTCTACTAGATGCCTAGCAAAGTCATTCCCCTGAAAGCAACATTGCTCTTTCTCCAAAGCTACTCCCCAATTCCCTAGAGTCCCCCAATAATCACTTAGCTCAGATTGTGATTTCCTGGCACTTGATTCTGTTTCACCCTGTCCGCCCTAGGGATGTGATGGGAACAAGGTGGTGCGGCAGAGAGCCTGAGTCTGCTCTGAAGTTGCCAGGCTTTGCATAATTCCACCTCCGCCACCAACCAATGGTCCTGGAAAGTAGCTTAACTTCTCTGTCTTAGTTTTCTGCGCCTAGAAAGTAACCAAGTGAAATGAAATGACCTTCAAGTTTCTTTTCAGTTTCTATAATGGTATCACTCTAAGTAAAAAAGAAAAAAAAATTCACAAAGGATATGTGTGTGCGTGTGCCAGGAAGGGAGCACAGAAGAGGCGATGCAATATTCTCATTTTAAAGCATGACACTGCTTAAGCCCCAAAGGAGGGAATCTTAGAAAGGAGAGGCCCGGAAGTCAGGCTCTTTCCCTCCACTCTACATGGCAAACCATGGCCCCCTTGGGCCAAATTTGTTCCCTCGTCTTCTTTTGAAAATAAAGTATAAGAGATCCATACTTATTCATTCAACTGTTCGTGGCTGCATCCATGCTACAATAACAAGAGGCCAGAACTTGTGACAGAGCAATCAGCTCATGAAGCCTAAGCTATTTATTCTCTGGCACTTTACTAGAACATGTCAGTGGGGTGGGAAGACGAGGAGAAGGGTTCTACCAGTTGAAGTCACACTTGGGAAGATCCTAGGCAGAGCACACTGCCTATACTGGACTGTCCTGAAAATCAGGGGGTGGCAGGGGCTGCTGGTACTTTTCCAGGAGACATGGATAAGAACCCTTGAGCCTCCTTAGACTCTCTCTGCCTGGTGACTTGGAAGTCTGGAGATAAGTTTTCCGCACACCACAGACAGGCACACACAAGGCTGGGGTAGGAGGGAGGGGCAGGGAGGTATTTTCATCCTGGTCTGTGACAGAGTGAGGGTCCTAATCCAGCTTGTTCAAGGGGCATCCGATCTGACCAGGCTGTGTTCATCCCTGCTGGGTCCTGTGGTTAATCTGTTCCAGAAAACTTCCCCAACCCGCTGTGGAGCTCTGAGCGGAAGTCAGGATAGGAAAGCCTCGGGTCCAATTTGCAGTGCTTAGGAGCAGAGCCATTCCCCAGGAAGAGTAGCAAAAGATGGTCACCAACAGAGCAGAGTGGAGGCCCTGTGAGCTTCATTTAGCTCTTTGATGTACGAACAGAGCAGAGGAGCTGCCAGGGAACTGGGGAGCAGGAAGCGGCTGGAGCCAGAGGGAGGAAACAGAGACATTAAGTAGAATCAGAATTGATGAAATAAAAATGCATTGTCTTTAGCCTCTGCTCTCTGTGTTCTCCAAAGCTCCCCCAAAAGCTCCAGGCTTGGGCTGCTCAGCTTTGGCTCTGTGGGGTGCTCCTGTTGCTCCCCGTTATTCTCCCTTCTGGAGCTGGTAAACCACCTACACCTAGCATTTGTCCTGGCAGACAGAATAATGTGACAGCCCCTTGATGTCCACCAGGGAGTCCCCAGCATTCACCTGATGGATTTGGGGGTCTCCAATTGCCATTTTCTCCTCAGTATGAAGCTGATCTGTTTTTTTCGGGGTGGCGGTGGGAAAGCAAAACCTCTTGATTTGTTTTTACACAGAGGCTGCCGGAGGCCATATGCCGAGTTCTCCAGCTCTGCCATTATGCTTCTTGCTTGTAATTGCTTTAGAATGACACTCATCATGTTCTATTTTATCACCCAATGACAGATCCATACAGGAGAAGGGAAACATAGACACTCACACACATACTCACTGAGTGAGCCAGACTGCACCATGGCTAGGCAGAGTCATTGTTCTGAAATTCCAAGAGCTGGACTCTGTCCACTGGCTTCAACAGAGATTGTGTTGCATCTGCAGTTGCCGCCTTTGCCTCTCAGAGTGGACAGCCTGGCCCCTGCTTGCAGAAGCACTTTCCCACGCTCACTGGTCCCTCTAAACCCTCCGCAAAACCCTCAACCCTCTTTGTTGTAATTACTCCAAGGATGAAGCTTTCCTTCCAAGGATGGAAAGCAACTTATAAACAAAGAAGCAGACAAGGGAGTTATTCCCTGGTGTTTAAAAGGCTCCGCATGGAGCACACAGAGGTGAAGGCCCCTCCTGCCCACCACCTGGGCTTCCTGTTATTCCCTTTGCCCTGGACAGCTCACTTCCGCCACCTCACATCCTCAACAAGCAGTGGTTGCTTTCAGGGGTGACAGGGGTCAGAAGCTTCCCTAGGTGCCTATGAACTTGGCTGCAGACACTTCAAGGGACAGGGCACCTGTATTCTCTTCCTGTCCTCCCCTGGAAGGGGTAGAAATCCCAAGAGACTGGCAGCTCCGCCAACAAGAGATACGTCTTGTGTGCCAGTGCTGTCCCTGATGGGTGCTGTGTGACACACAGTGGGTGTGCAGTAGAAGGCCAGCAAAGCACCCCTTCCTCAGAGGCCTGAAATGTTGCACCAATGGTCACAAAGCCCTGGCAGCTTTTACCTTCTGATCTCTGACAAAAGCCCCCATGGCCCACTGCATGACCTGTGTCCAAGCCCAAGCAGAGTTCTCAAGGGCCCTTCCAGCTATTTAGGGCTTGAAATCTGGGCCCAGAGAAAATATTTCAGGGCCAAAGATCCTTTCTCATTAAGGAGGCCAATCCTTGGAGTGCTTGAGAAAGCCCCACTTAGCAACACTGAGTACAACTCGGGGCCCCCAGTCACCTTCCAAACAGAAACAAGGTACTCCTGGCTGCCTGCACGAGCCAAAGACCAGCCAGGGCTTGGTCCCTGCACCTCCCTGCCCACAGCAGGGCTCAGACAAGATGGTTCCCAGGAGCATGACCCGTGCTGCACTCCCCTAGCCAGGAAAACGGCCAGGGACAGAACACTGGGTGATCCTTGGGAAAACTGGGACAGAGGGCAGGTGGGGGTGACTTCTCATGGTGACCACCCAGGCTGCCGGAGAAGAGGGGTGTGACTGCCTGTAGAAACTGCCTCAACTGTGAGAGATGCCTTCTCCCAAATCCACTCTTCCTATTAAGATGGGAATGAGTGTAAGTCCGCAGGGACCGAGAGAGAACAGAACAGACTGTTTCCAGAGCGCTTTCCACAGCACTCATCTTTCTATTTCTTAATGAGGAGCCCTAGGGGAGCCTGGGGCCTTGGCAGTGGGCGAGGTTAGTAAGTGATGGGGGAACCCCCGCCAAGTGCCAGCTTCCTGCTCTCAGGAAGTCCCCTCTTCCCTAGGGTGGTGCCTTGCCCTCTCCCTGGCAGAGCAGCAGGGAGGGGTCCTAGACAGGGGCAGCCTTGACCTCACTTGTGCCCTGGGAGGAGGAGGTGTTTTGGGAAGTGAAGGAAGTGGGCTGCAGCCCAGCTTGCTTTGCTCCTCCCTGGCTTAGCCACCAGGGCCCATGACTCTAGCTGGCCACAGAGGGCCCATCCACCTGTACTCATCAGAAATGCAGTGGGTGTCCTCAGCTGCACACGGGCGCCAGCAAAGCCATTGTACTGTGAGCAGCCCCGTCACCCTATCAGACCCCGCTGGCATGATGTTTCCTGGTCTTTGTTGAATGTGTCCAGTCTCCTGACGAGCTCATCCCTGATAAATAACTGTTTCCTTGTTCATGCCAGCAGCTCCAAACAAGGAAAGGGTGGAGGCTGGTGTGATGGGGCCAGTCCTTTCTTTTGATTCCTGGTGTCTGAAGGCCAGTGTTGACCTCCACTTCGTGCAGGGACACAGGCTGCTCTGTGAAAGCCCATAGTGTCTCTGGCAGCTGCTAGCTTTTACCAAGCTCCTTCTCTCTCTGCCTCCCGTCCCACATACTGTCTGCACGCCGTGATGCCAATGTGCATCACGGGATGGGAATGGTTGGGGACTCCATGGGATGCTGACATAGGGAAATGGGGCTTAACTAGATCCCACCAGGCAGTGTGAGAGATGTGCATAGAAATGAGCCTTTGGGCAGCTCCAGTCCCACTTCTGTACTCCCAGAAGCTTCTTCCCTGAGTTTCCCTGGCCTGAGTTGCTGGCACACCATCTGGTATTCCTGGGTGAGCCAAGAGTTATTTACCAGTGACAGCTCTGTTCATCTGGCCATCTCTACCCATGAACAAGGGCAGCAAAGCTCATCCAAGCCTCAGGATAGCTGATACTGAGCACTCACAGGTGCCAGGCCCTGGCCTAGGCACTTAATAAACATCATTATTTTTAATCCTCATGATAGTCCAAAAGAACAGACTGAGGTTCCCAGGTGGACTTCTGCCTGATCACACTCTAAGAAAGTAACAGAGCTGCAGATGGCACCCAGACCTGTCTTCCTTCAGAATCCATGCTCTTAGGACACCATGGCCAGAGGGCCAGGCCCAGGCCAACCAGGAGTGTGGAATGTGGCCCAGGTTGCAATCACAATCTCAGGACTGAGAAAGCCCATGGTTCCTTCCTTTTTGGCCTGGAGCAACTGGCAGAAAGCCTTGGGACAGGAGGAAATTAGTGCCTCAGAGAGGAGAATCCACTCTCAGCCCATTCACTGCTTTCCTCAACTCTTACCAAAAAATAGCCATGCCATTCGTTATATCTCACACTTAGGGACCAAGAGCCCCGCTGCCTTTGCATTGGCTTCTATACCTCAGTGGAAACAGCTTGGACTTTTGACAGGGCTAAAGTCTTGTGGGGGCTGGGATTTAGCTCAGTTGGTAGAGCACTGAGCTGCAGTCTCTGAGGTCCTGAGTTCGATTCCCAGCACCACAAAAATGGGAGGACGTGGTAGTCCACTCCTGAGGAAATTCCGAAACAGTCAGCCATTGAAAACCCTGTGAGGGTCACTATGAGTCAGACATGACTCGAGACAGCGCCTAACAACAACAACAAAGTCTTGTGGATCCCTACCTAGCCTGTCCATTTCCCTAGCCTGTCCATTCCTCCCCAGTATTCCCCACTATGAGGTCCAGTTTATATGGTTCACAGTAAGGACATTGTGGGAGGCTGTAAAACTGCCACCAATTCTTCCTTTCCTTTTGCATTTATACCCTGTGTAATGTGACATGCCTGCTCCTTCCATCAAAAGGTGGTATCTATTTCTCTATCTTTTGAATCTGGGCTTCATCACTGATTTCCTTTGGCCATTGGGATATTACCAAATTCGACCTGAGCAGAGGCTTGAAAAAACCTTTTGTATTAGGGCTCGAGCTCACTCTTGCACAGAAATTAGGATCCTCACAACTGTCACGGTTTGAAGAGTCTGAGCTAGTCTGCTGGATAGTGAGAGACCAGAGCCAAGTCATCTGTCCCTGCCGCTACAGGTGACCTCGAGCCAGCTGCTAGATATGCAAGCAAGGCCATTCTAGACCATCCAGCCCCAGCAAACCACAGATGGCCAGGGAGAGCAGCAGAGCCAGCCAGACCACAGCAACTGCCTAGTCCTCTCAATGCACAGAACCATGAGAAATAATACACATACAAATACAAACCATAAAGGTTTAAGCCACTAGAGTTTTGATGTGGTTTGTAAAGGTGGTTGATCAGGTCTCCTGCAAAGGAACTAATGAAGGTGCTAGAAAATAAGTCTTAAAGGGGGTACTGTGGCCATAAAAGCACAGTCTAATGTAGTGGTTATGGGGGTTCTGGAGGCAGAGTGCCTAGGTTTGAAACCCTTCTCTGCCACTGAGTGGCTGTGTGACCTTTGACAAGTTACTTAATCTTTCTGTGCCTCAGCTTTCTCATCTGTAAAGTGTAGGTGATAACAATACCGACTTGATAGGGCTGCCATGAAAATGACTTAATAACTACAGAGTCCTTAAAACATTGCCCATTCTGCAATATGAGGACCTCATGTGTCTGTCAACTTGTCATGCAGTGGGGCTTGCATGTTGCTATGAGGAGGAAAGCTATGCCACCAGTATTTCAGACACCAGCAGGACAACCTGTGGTGGATGGGTTTCCGCTGAGCTTCCAAACTCAAACAAGGGAAAAGGACCCAGTAGCCCACTTCCAAAAGAATTAACCATTTGAAAACCCTATGAATAGCAGAGAAGCACTGTCAAATATAGTGCTGGAAAATGAGCCCCTGAGACTGACAGATATTCAAGAGACAACTGCGGAAGAGTTGCCTCCCCAAAGTAGAGTTGACCCTAATGATGGGAATGGAGCCCCTGCGACCTCCATTTGCTGGTGTGGCATGACTCAAAATGAGAAGAAACAGTGGCTGCAACAAGATGCTCAAACATAAAATGAGCATGTGCATGGCACAATGTTGGGTAGGGTTTCCTTCTGTTGTATATATGTATATATGTAGGGTTGCCATGAGTTGGACCTGACTTGACAGCATCCAACAAAAACTATATGAGGGGGGTTTCCTATCATTTTTATTCAAATAAACAGCAAAACCCCAATTGTAAAGTGTTTTTACATGGAGGAAGGATGCTGACCATTGATCTCCAGCTCCAGTGAGGACTGACCTAAGGCAGAAAAGAGACTGTCTTAGGTGGAACAGAGGGTGGAACTCAGGACAAGCCATGACAGGTAACACTGTAGATACAATGAAGGTTATGGTTGACATTCCAGGCAGGAGGCCTTCTGGGGTGATAGGAGCCCAGGCAGGGAGAATAGCCCTCTCATGGCCACACCAACACATGGCAGGGACACCTGGATAGGTGTTCATCATTCTATAGGGTCCCAATATATGGTGAGCATGCCAGGAATGCATATTGAATGAATAAAGGAAATGGGCAACAATAGACCCAGCTTGACATGTGCCAGTTACAAGTGCTGTTGGTCCCTGCCCACCTTCCCCCAGTACGTTTTTGTATAAACAAGGCTGTAAAGCCAAGGAGTGCTGGATCTCTCTCGTTAGGAAAGATCCCCCAGCCACTCTCTCTGAATTCTCCAGGTACAAAGTCACTTTCTGAGCAAAAGGAGTGGGTGGGTGAGGGGCTCATCTGAGGACCAGAAGATTCAGCCCTGGATCCAGATGATGTTTCTGATATGGCAGGAAGGTCGCCTTTCAGCAGGCTGATCTTCCAAGAACAGAGGTACTACAAGTGGCAAAAAGAGAACAAGTGCCTAGCAGTTCTCCAGTATCGGCGATGCTCCAGAGTAGCCTGAGAACCTCCCCTTCTCCCCCCACCACCCATGGGCGTAGTAGGTACTCACTCTCCCCTGACACCATGAGCATAGCAGTGCCTGTTCCTGAGTCTTGGCTCCAGCATTCAGGTTATGCCTGGTACAGTTTTCTTTTCTAGTCCTCCAAACACTCTCATGATGTACACACTCCTATTACTTTTCTGATTTCTCAGAGTAGAACAGATCCAATGATACTTTTGGCCTTGTCCTGTCTAGATGGAAACTATCCAAATTTGGGCAGCTTTTTCCTCTCCTCATTCTATGAAATGCACAATCCCTGCCCCTGACTCCCTGTCCAATCCTGCTCAGTTTGAAGTTTTATACTTCAGTGGGTTTGGCCAGATACATGTGGGTACTTCATATTCTGCCTGAAGAGAATCCCAGGGCCATGATGAGGAGATGATGGGCCAGAATGCATCCACTGAGCCCCCTCTGTGTGCCAGGAATTCTGCTGGGAGCTGGAGTCCAGGTCTATAGTCCCTGAGGTTGAGGAGCAAGGGCTGCCTGTGTATCCAGGGGCTGTTTAATCCAGGCTTCTGGCGGGGAGACCAGAGGGAGAAAGCATCCCTAAGAGAAGACTCGCTAACCTGGCCATTTCCACCACACTTCCCCTTCACCATCATCAATTCTATTGCCTGCCCCTCATCCCTCCTCCCTTCTGTACACTGGAAAGAAAGCCATTGAGCTGCTCATAGCCTACAGGGAATCCACACATGTACCCTCTGCCCAGTCCTCTGCGATCATTTAATGCTTGTTGTTAGGTGGCATCGAGTCAGTGTCTGACTCATAGCGACCCTATATACAACAGGGGAAGCATTATTGTTAGTGCTTCTCTGCTGTTCATAGGGTTTTCAATGGCCAATTGTTTTTTAGGGAGTGGGTTTCCATGTCCTTCTCCCAAGCCTACAGCACCTAGTGTTCCCAGGCAGTCTCCTATCCAGGTACTAACCAAGTCCAACCCTGCTAAGCTTCTGAGATCTGATGGGATTGGATGCCATAGTGGTACAGCTGCAGGCCATTTAATGCTTAGTTTCATTCAAATAACACAAGGTAATGTAAGGCATGCTGCCCACCCGGATGCTAATAGCAACCTACAGGTTCTCCTACACTCCTGTGAGAAACTCATGTCAAAATAATGCAGGTGGACAAGGGAAGGGTCATGTTCAGACAATCAGGATAATAGTGGAAGAGAAACAAGTTGGCAATGGAGTGAAGCATGTAGGAGCTATGGGTGTCCATAGGGGTGGGGAGGTGAGAGACAATGGCAGAAGTGGAAGCTCCAATCATCCTCAGACCCCAGCCATTGATGCTGCACAGCTCCATGACTTTTCATCCCAAAGGGCCTGGTAAGGACCCTGGGTGATGGCTCACCTGGGAAGTCTCTACCCTCCAGCCAGCCTGGGTATACTAAGTCCATACCCAGACAGATTTCCCAGGGTCCTCTTGACCCCGAGTCCCTGAATAACTTCCCTGGTCATGATTATCCCTGCCATGCAGAGCTCTTTCCTAACAAAGCCTTCTGGTTCCTCAAAGCCTTTGTCCATCTGGAGTACAGAGAAGAAGATTTGGATTCCATACAAAGAGGAGGTCTGTGATCACTGACTCTCCCCAACAATGGAATGGACTGCATCAAACAGGGGAGGATCTCCATCCCTAGAAAGGTGCAAGCAGACCTGTTGCCATCTGCTGGGGTGGCTGGTGAAGCAAGTCCAGTTCTGAAGGGTGACAGCGAACTAGACTCTCTAAATCTAAGACTCATGGGGCTTAAATGCCTGTCTGATCTCATCCTTTAAAGCCTCATAGTCCCAGGGTTAATGTCTGATGCCCTCACCTCACCCTGCCCAACAGAGGAGCCCAGGGAGCTGAATTTACAATTTCCTATTCTCCCCAGCAGCACCTCTACCCTGGTCATAGATGGCTACTGACCCTGACTGTATGGTACTGGATCACTGAGCACCTGGCACCCTCATGGGGTCTCTCCAAGCAGGACCTCTGCAGGCTTGCATTTCTGATGGCTGCTTTGGCCTAGGACTCTTTTAATTTCTGCTTCTTTAAAGAAGAAGAAAGGAAAATGGGAAGGTTGCCAGAGCCCTACCATTTAGAGGCTGGTTCTTTAGGCTGTGGATTATCCAGGCTACTGGGCTAATGACCTGTTTTCCTTGGAACAGAGAGACTTAAGGCCTGTGTATCTGGCTAGGATGTGTGAATTCACTAAAACCAATCCTGTGTCATTCAGAAGAAATATTGGGGACCAGAGAGAGGTGACCTGCCCAAGGTCACACACACAGCCGGTCAAAGCTGGATCCATACCCATATTCCCATGGCTCTCAATCCAGTGGTCTTCCCGGGGTCCTACAGACCTCCACCTCAGCTGCAGGATTCCGCCAACCTACATAAGCTAGCTTTGGCACAAAACACCAAACTCAGAGTGTAGACTCGGCAGCCTCTGCTCCTCAGATGAGAAGCTGACCTTACATGGAAATATTCAGAAAGTCGAATGCAGTGGAGGCTGGGGGCAGGGGAGTGGGCACAGAGCTTCCTAATCTCTCTCTAAGCCCTACCCAAACTCCGAGTGTGCTAGTCAGGCTGCAGGAGAATGTTTTATTAATCAACACAACGTCCTTTGCTTGCTTGAGACAAGCTTCTGCTTGAGGGGGAAGAAAGGGCGGGTGTCTATGGCTCAAAAGACAGGGACAAAAGTCCTCAGATGTAGAAATCTTGGGAGAAGTCCCAGTAGGTTCTGAAGGCAGAAGAGAGATGGGCTGAGAAGGACGGGGAGTAAGAAACACCCACCCTAGGGTCACATATGGCCTATTGCTCTTTTTTCATCTTGTCTGTGCAGAAATGGCACAAGAGGCAGAGTCCCACAGCCACCACATCAGAAAAGCCAATGGGGTGGGGGTGAGGACCATAAGTCACTGAGCCACTGAGATCCCTCCAGGAGGGTGCGAGGCAGGGCTGTGACCCCCAGGAGTGACGTTCCCTAGGAGGATCCTCTACTCCCTCACCTTATCTTCCAGAAATAGAAGTGGTCACAGATCACTGCTGAGGCCTACTGCAGAGAGGAGTGGGGCACTGTAATCTTATCAGAACCCCATGAGAGAACACAGACCCCCGCCCCCATACACACAGCAGCTTCCCCCAGTTCTGAAACCATAGGAACTGGCCTTCCAGCTCTTGGCTGGCTGAGCTGTGGTCTCACTAGTGGACAGGGAGGGGCTGGCCAAAAAGCTAAGCAAGACTCAAAGGCTGTTGTTGGGGGTGGAGGGTAGGGATATTATCAACCCCCAGACTAGCACACCAGCCACAAGGCCACCTGGGACCAGAACCTCTCCACAGAAGGAGGCCAGAGATTCTGAAAAATGTATTATAAAAGATTATTTACATAGGTTATTTACATACTGTGTATACTTACAATTTCTCATCTCTTATACATTCTTTAAAACCTGCAGCTATACTTCTGTGGCATCTGATCCTGTCAGATCTTGGAAGCTAAGCAGGATCGGGCCTGGTTAGTACTTGGATGGGAGACTGCCTGGGAATACCAGGTGCTGTAGGCTTGGGAGAAGGACCCAGCAACCCACTCCCAAAAATCAATTCCGCCATTGAAAACCCTATGAACAGCAGAGAAGCACTAACAACTGTGTTTTCTCTGTTGTATATAGGGTCCCTATGAGTCAAACACTGATTCCACGGAACCTAACAACAACAATATACGTTCTTTTGGTAAGGGACACAAACTCTACTAGTTTGTAACACACCAAAAGCTCCACTTCTTTCTTTGTTGTCTTCTTCCTTTTCATTGAAACATATTTTGCCCGCTGGCAAGCTGCCCACCTGCCTGTCTCATGTGTCCATGTCTTTGGGGGCCCAGATAAGCCGCAACACCCATGCTCATGTGCCCACTGGCTACCTGTGACTTCTTGGACGGACCTGTCCTTGTCACATTCTTTGGCCACCGTTTCTCCTCAGAACCTTTGCCCACAGAACCTGAGATCTTATTCCTGGCGTATTAGGAGGTCAGGGCAACTTATATTTTTCTCTCCTCTGCCCAGACAGAGGCTGGAAAGGAGATTCCTCCACCTCCCAGGAAACATACTTTGGATTCCCAGATGCCCTCAGATGGAAATCGGGTGGTAAGTGACAGGGCAAGAGGAGGCTCTACTCAGACTAGTGATGGTGGGAATCGTGGCTTCTCCATGGACCAGCAGTTGGTCCTGAGCAGGTCTCAGCGCTCTCTCTCCTCTACAGTTGTTGTTGTTAGGTGCCGTCAAGTTGATATCCGACTCATAGTGACCCTCAGAGGGTTTTTAATGGCTGACTATTTCGGGATTGCCTTGGGAGTTGATTGCCAGGTCCTTCTCCCATTTTTGCAGTGCTGGGAATTGAACTTGGGACCCCAAAGACTGCATCGCAGTGCTCTACTGAGCTAAATCCCAGCCCCCCCTACAGTTCCTGGGAGGATTAAATGCACATAAATAACCTACGCTCGGCACATACCTAGACTATTGCTGAAGATCAACAACATTAGCTACTATTGCTATTGTTGTTAAGGATAATGATAGCAGTTTCTCATAGTCAACATAAATCTACTCATTCAATCTTCAGCAGAGATGGCAAATATCTGCATCTCCACTGCTGCATTGTTGTTATTGTTGTTAGGTGCCGTCGAGTTAGGTCGGAACCATCTGACTCTTAGCGACCCTCATACGTTTTTTCAATGACTGATTGTTTTGGGATTGCTTCAGGAGTGGATTGCATATCTTTCTGTTTTTGCAGTGCTGGGGATTGAACCTGGGTCCTCAGAGAGTGCAGAGTAGCCTCTGCCAGCACAGCTCTTCTGCCATTACCTCTGTGCTCTCTGACCCCTCACCAGCTGCAGAGGGTGTGCTTACTCAGGAGATGTGGACTGGCTGCTGCCCCCTGAACCCTTAGGCTGTGGCCCCTCAACTCTTCCCATGAAGTAGGCCAATGGCCTCCACTCTCTCCCCCTTACCAGCTTTATTCCTTTTTGCATAACCTTTGCTTCAGCTTTTCATTCCCATTTTGTACATTTGTTTGTTTATTGTCTTTGTTTCCTACGAGAATGTCAGCTCCAGAAAATCTGTTCCATCCACAGATTCTTCCTCAGCCCCTAGCACAATGCCTGCTGCATGGCAGTCTCACTCTATTTGTTGAATAAATGATCAAAAGAATGAATGCATTTAATTTTTCTACCATGATCTTTCAAGGGCCAGCTGAAATGGCACCTCCTCCTTGGAGCCTTCCCTGATTCCTGCCTCCCCCACCTTTCCCTCAAACTCTCCTATTCTCACTCATACCTCTTAACTTATCAAGCCCAGGGATACAGCTCTGTGAGCACAGACATATCCATTACTAGACTGAGGCTCCTTATGAAGCCAGTGAACTCTAACATATCAAAGGACCTCAGTCTGAATCCAGCAATGCTACAATGGTGTGAGAGCTTGGGCACCAATGTCTCAGCTTTCCCACATGCAGAATGGGACACTTACACCTACTTCACAGGTGTTTAGTCTCCATCTTCCTTCTCTTTCTGCAGTTCCTCATTTCAATTAGGACTGTGTTTTGTTCAACACTGCATGTTTGCTGAATTGTTGAACCATCACTTTCCCTAGCTGCTTGCCAAAGGCCCACAACAAGAGTCTCCTAGAGTGGGCAGGTCAGAGAACAGGACCAGTGATGCTAAGGGGTGCAAAGGCATTTTTTTCCAAGGAGAAGAAGGTGGCAAGTGGAAGACACAGTGTCTTAAGTCCTTGGAAGCTCTGCCCAAGGGTCTGGCACTACAAGGACCAGGACACTGCCACCCATGCAGGCTGAACCACTCTGAATTAGCATCTCTCTTAGCCAGACAGAGATGGTTTTCGATCTGTGAGCATTTAGACTCCATCTCCTATCTATATGCCAATAAATGGTTTCTTTTTTTTTCAAAGCACATAAACAAATTCTCCTTTCCTGGATGGGTGCTGTTTATTTAATTATCATTGTAAGAGACTAAAAATAAAACTTTATTTTGTTCAGAATCTTCCCCTTTAGCTCCAGAAACACACTATGAAGTTCTAAAGGCCAAGAAGAGAGACTAAAAGGAAGCTTTGGCAAAGCTTCTTATAGGTGGCACCAACATTCCTTAATGGGGGAGGGTGCCCAAGATGTAGGGCACAAGGCAGGAAACATTCCCCAAGACCCCCTTCTCCACCCTGCCTTTATTTTTCCTTGGACAATCTCCTCTATTTTTCCTGCTTCAGCTGATGGTTTTGGAATTTGCCTCTTCAGCCCTGTTTTCCCTGCTGAACTCCAGAGCCATCGTTCCACCTGTCATGTCCACTGGCCACCTTAAGGACATCTGGGGCTCACTGAAAACACCACAGGTTCAAAGCCAAGCTCATTGTCCCTATCTTCCTCTTGACCTCCTCCTCTAATGTCTGCCAGCGCCCTGTCTCTCATAAGCCAGCCTTGTGATCCCAGAGTTCCTTTTGACTTCTCCTTCTCCTAGACCTTCTTCTCTTGTTCCACTATAGCTGTCTCAGGTCAGGCTTTCTTTACCTTTTTCCTGGACCAGTCTTGTGGCTGACTGTCCTATGTCCAAGGGCTCCGTCTTAACATTCATCCGGAAGATGGCTGCCAAATAAATCTCTCTAATCAAGGCACCATGGGAACAATTTTAGTGGCTCCTACTGCCTACCAAATGAGCTCCTTAACCTGATATTTTAGGTCCTCTGCATGTCTAGCATACCTTTTATTCCTGCGTATCTCAAGCCACTTTCCTCTTCATTTACCCTGAACACTAGCAAACAGTATATTAGTTAAGCTTCCCCAACATCATGTTCTTTGGCAATTTGCTTCGATTTCCCATTTCCATGTATTAAAATCCTACTCACCATCTTTGGTATAGTTAAAATGTCATCTTGTCCATGAAGCTAATCATACATTCATCAGCCAATATTTATTAAGCATTTTTCTCTAACAAGTACTCCTGATCACTTCAGCACACGCTCCTTTCTTGCACACTGATTTGAACACATTCAGATACCCTGTAAACTTCTTAGGGCCAAAGCCTTATTTACTTCTATATTTCCCACTCTGCCTAATAATGTGCCTTATAAATATTGGGTGTTCAATAATATTTGTTGAATCGAATCAAGTTTTATACTGTCCACAGTTTTGATATTGGTTAGTTTAATTCTCCTAGGTTTTATTTTCCTGCTTAAGTATGCATGTCCAGAAAGAAGTAAAAATAAACTAATGATACTTCTCAGCAGCTATAAAGCCTATAATTATGGTTAACTCTAAGTTATCCATGGCATTGGAAAAATAGCATCAGAAAGAATCTCACATTTAAAGCAAAACAACAACAACAAAAACAACAAAAACATGATTGCCATCAGTCTTTGATAGGACTGTGTAATTTGTCAGCAGCTGATTTGTTTTCAGTTCTGTTTGACGGGTCTGTTGATATTTGTGTTTATAGTATCTCAATAACTGGCTGGGAGATAGGGAGATATGGTAAGATGGACAACTATGCTGGTAGGAGCAATGCAGCTCAGAATGAAAGGTTTTCTCTGACCAACCTCAAAGCTAGGACCCTGGACCATCACAATATCAGGTGTCCAGAGTATGGCCATGTGCCCTGAGGTATGGTCACTTCTCTACAATGACTGTCAAAAGAAGAGACCCTGTAATCCCCGACACAGCCCATTCTGGTGGCCAGATGTGTCTTTGCTTAATGAAGACAACAGAATGCCCCTGGGACTGATGAGGTTCTTGGGGGAAGGAAGGGCCACGCTTCTGGTCTTGCAGGCATTGGAAAATGTCTTGCTATATCACTATGAACCATTGGATGCAAATTGAAGCGAAGGAGATTTGCAATTTTGCATTGACAGCCAGTTAATGTAGGGGGGAAGTTGCCCCTTTGCCACTTCTGAAGCAAACAAATATCACATGTGGTGATTCAGCAGCTGCAGTAGTTGGGGGAAATTGATGCACATTTCATATGTCAGGGAGCTGAATCCCAAAGAATGGAGCCAGCCTCCCAGAAAATGGTTTCTTTATATAGTTCTATCCATTTATTGTCTGATTGGACTTTCTGTATATTAAATCCAAGCTGTTCTGCTGCTCCTGGGTATTATGTGGCGTTGGCTCTGTGGGAAATAATGAAGGTGATGGGATTTTACAGCATCATATTACAAAAGACGCATCCCCAGCCTCATCCATCTCTCCATCAACTAGCTTGTGTATGAGGTGGCACTTATATTAAAACGATTTTTCTGATTCAGTTTAACGATACTCATTCGAGTCCTGACATCCAGAATATGATTACATGAGCTAAATGCATTCTTCTCCCATCCAGTCACAGCAAAGGCTGAGCTCTTTTCCCTCCCCAGACCCACCATCCCACACACCCATCATCTGCATAGAGCTGGAGGGAGGGTGGGGCAGAGTGGGGGGACAGAGGCCAGCATCTTGCCTGAGAAAAACAGGTTGGACGAGCGGGAGGCTCAACTCAGCTGGAGCCAGGAGAGCTGAGCTTTTTGGCAGAGAACTTTGGATACCCAAAAGCACTGTGGTAACTCCTTCCACCTTGTCACAAATGAGTCCTCATTAGAAGCTGCCTCACTACTATTCACAGTGTATTCAATACTAGTCCAACATTGCTTGGGCACAGCCCCTACTTTCCAGAAAAGAAACACGGACCTGGACATCACCAGATGATGAACAATTAAGATACATGTGAGGATGTAGTAGTGACAGCTTCTAGGAAGTGGGTGGCTATGTGTAGAGTTGCCTGCCTGAGGACAGGGTGGAATACTCCTCTCCCTGCCCTGGAAGAGCCCCCAGCCTGGTGGAGCATGGACCTGATCCTGCCATGGCTTGGGATAGCTGCTTTCCACTGGGTAAGGGAAACAAAAACACTGGAGCAGTGACTGAGGGGCTCTTTCCTGACTGAGGGTCCTCTGCCTTTTATTGGCACTATTTTGAGGCAAAATTGCTGCTCCTTCAGAAAATCACATTTGTGTTTACAGATGTGTTTAAAGAGGGAAACCCAAACAAAACTGAGCAGAGAGAGGTTGAGACTGATTTTGAGAGATTCCAGAAAAGAGCTCTGAAATGAGCACCAGCATGGAAATCCCTTTCCAAAAATTGCAGTGATTTAAATTGCTGGATCGGAAGACAAATCCAATGTGATACTCCCAGTGTGAAGCACCCAAAAGACTCATGTCCCACTGGTGTGACTTAACCTTTCCCTCGTCTGCAGTCCAGAAGCCACATGTCCACCCCTCTGTCAATGTTAACTCCACAGTTGGAGAGTGGCTCTGTGTAGGAGCCAAGGCCCCCTGAGGGCTGGGTGAACATGCTTGGCCCCTTGCCATGGGCTCAGTAACCAGTGCCTGGGTTGAAAGGGAAGTTCCCCCCCAGGTGCAGATGTTCCCATTTAAAGCCAGCAGCAGGCTTAGTCTGAGATGCTGGACTTGTAACACTCTTCTTTGGGCTTGTGCATTCCATACAAAGGTCTCGGTTGCCTGGGGCCTTGTGAGGCCTGGAGGCCCCTTCCTGTTAAATGCTTCACTCCAGGGTGGGCTTTAGGACTCTGTCTTCCTGGACCATCCCTTGATTTTTCAGCTGGCTTGGTGGGAGCAAGACTAACAAATGCTTCCTCACAAAGCTTCCTGTTGCTTCTGCTGTTGTTGTTGGGTGCTGTTGGGTCTGACTCCTAGTGACCCTCATAGGGTTCTCAATGGCTGATTTTTTTCTGGAGTAGATTATAACATCCTTCTCCCATTTTTGTGGTGCGGAGGATTGAACCTGAGTCCTCAGAGAGTGCAGGGCAGCACTCTACCAACTGAGCTAAACTCCAGGCTGCTGTTGCCTCTGTCTCCAACTATATACAGAATCCCCCACTTTTCCTGCCTCTCCTGTCCCCACCTTCAGTCCTAGCCACCACCATCTTTTGCCTGGATTACTGTCATGGCTTCTCCCCTACAAAGTTTGCAATGACCCAACAGCCACAGTGATCCTCTGAAAACAAACCACTTGCTCAAAACTCTCCAGGGGCCTCCCATGCCAAGTACAGGAAGAGTCCAAGTCCTTGTGGTGGTCACAAGGAGCCTGCTTCCCCTGTTGTCTCTCTGGCCTCATTTCCTGTGCCCTCTGACACAGTTCTACTATTAGGACCATCTTGCTATTCCAAGAATAGCACACAAAGGGCCCTCCTGCCTGATGACCTTTGCAGTTGCCATTCCTTCTGGTGCTGTTCCCCATGAGATCGGCATTGTTTCAGGTCGCTGCTCAGGATCACCTTATCTGAGAGGCCCTTCTTGATCTAATATAAAAAATAAAAAATAAAATAACAACTCTCCCTTGCTCTATGAGGCTCCCACACTCAACACTCCTTATCTGTCACATCATGTTTTATTTTCCTCTATAGCCCATATGATGTACTTATTTCTTTGTTTATCTAGTTACTGCCTTTCCCTGTCCAGCAGAAAGGAAGCCACACAAGACTATTTTCTTCACTGCTGTATTCCCAGTGCCTAGTGGATATTCAATAAGTGTTTGTGGAATAAACAGTTGAATGGAGGGAAACATTATGAATAGGATGCTTAGCTATGGCTCCTATCTGCTGCTCCCTGGCCCTGGAGTCTGAAACAAGAGTGCAGCCACGGAGCCAAAAACAATGCAAAAGTTCAATGCAAATGTCCCTTGCAAGAAGCCCCAGCCCTAAAGCTGAGGTCCCTGCTTGGCCTCCCCACCTCTGCACTGCCCACAAACATCCTGCTTGATATGATAGCATAGCTAGCATGTGGACAACACTGTTGCTGGGTCTCATATGGCCAGAAAATAGTCATCAAATGGAATATTTTAGCCGGGCAAGCGGAGGTACAAACCTGTTTGGTTGGAGAAATAGGTATTGGGGCTGACTACATATTAGGCCATGTGCTAGGCACGAATCATATTTTGGTTTTTGGAACAGAGATCTGTCCTGAAAGTCCTTGCCTCCTGGGAGGAAAGACACACAAAGAGGTGAGGGTTACAGTGTGGCAATGACAAGACAGAAAGATGGAAAGGCTTCAATGGGAGGCAAAATGAGGGAAGAGTGGGAAGGCCTCCTGGAGGAGATGATGTGGGTGTGAGTCTGGCGGATGATAGGAGTCAGCAAGACACAGTGGCAGAGAGGGGTGGTCTCTGCAGCAGCAGGAGTATTCGAGTTTGAAGGATGGGAAATAAGTCTCATCTGATTCGTTTTGCCTGCACCTTACATTGGACCGCCACTCGAACACAGGGCTTATATATTTTCCCAGCATATCATGCTGCCAGGCACACAGTAGGCATTTGATAAATGTTGAAGGACTTAAAGAGTCCTTGTAGGGCTGCAAGTCTATACTCTCTCTTAGGTATTTCAGCACCAGAGAACCATCAATTAAGAAATATTAACAAAGAAAAGACTTTGAGGTCATTCGTCCCCATTTAAGTGTCAGTCCCTTGAGCAGGGAACCCACCCCATTCAGGCGGTGCCTGTAGCTAATGCCCAGGCTGAGGCACTTGGGCATTGGGAGGAAGGCTAGTAAGTCCTGGAGGCAGTAGATGAAGATGCAGACAGAATTCTGGATGTTGAATGGTTAACAAAAATAGGTCTCAGACTAATTCTACTCCTGGCACTGGGGAGCCCATCAAGGACCCCAATCTTCAGTGTTCCTGTCTCCATCTCCCAGGCTGTCCCCTGGAACCTCAGGCAGGCGCCTTCCAGGACTGTGTTTTAAAGTGAAATGCAAATCACCTGGAGGCTGCTTCATGCTTGGAAGAAGTAAAAATCGATTGTTTTTCTTAAAGTGACTTTTGGACACTGTCAAAATCTCTCTCGTCTCAGAGGATGGGTTGATGGATAGCCTGCTGATCTCAATTACATAACTGAGCCAACCAGTGGCAGCAGGCCCCCTCATCAGGAGCAGCAACTGCTCCACGCCTTTCCCAAACTCAATTCACTGTCCCAAAGATAACCAAGAGCTGCCCAATCCATTCAAGACTGAAGCTGGCCCTCCATGGCCCTGGTGGACACTCGCTCACAAGGCTTCCCTCTCACGTGCTCCCCCGATCCCCATGCTCTCACTCAAGCTGTCCCAGCTGACTGGCTCAGGCAATGCAGGCGGGTCATGATGCCAAGCAAAGCCGATCCAAATTAAGAAGGGAAGTCTACTTTGAAAAAGTTTATGTAGCATACTTCATTCCCAAACCAGTTATGGTGGTCTTATTTAATATTGGGAGTTCTATGTTATCCCTTCCCTCTGTTAACTGAGATAATTGGGGATTTGTTTTATTTATAGCATCAATTATGAGCAAGAAAATTAATCCTTAAATGGTGCATTTGGGAACTCAACTGTCAAGGGAACATAAGGGAAGCCTGGACAGAGCTCAGGGGTCTTCCCCACCAACACAGGAGGCTGCAAAGGAAACCCATCTTCAAGCTCCAGTGGCAGTTTGGGCTGTTAGTGTTCTTGTATGCCTAAGGTATTTTGAGATATTAAATAAACGGTGATAATTGGCTTCAGGAGATCCCTCCCTGGAGGACACCTAGCAACTCATGAGTGAGGTGCTGGGAAAGCAAGCAGTGATAGCAACCAGAGCCAGGAAGAATAAATGCCCTTAGCATGTCAGGTGGCGCTGCTCTGCAACGCAGCTGAAGACAATCTCTATCAGACTGGAAATGGCAGCTTGGGAAACGACAGGGCAGGGAAGGGCTGGACAAAGGAAGAGGTAGGTACCTTCTGGGAGCTGCTGAAAGAAACTGACCCATGGCAGAGTGCTGGTCCTTAGTATTCGGTGGCCACTTAGAGCTCAAATGCCAGTGTAGAGTAAGAAAAAGATAGGCTTTCTCAAATGGTTAAGCAAAACTATAACTAGCCAGTGAATGTGTTCAGGATAGGAACCAGCTAGGGGAGAGGAAAGCTTTCCAGGGCTGAGCCAGAGAGGCCACCTGTAAGGGAAAGAAGATGCCTGTGGTCCTGTAGAGCATCTCAGTGGCCACACCAGTCACCAAGTAAAAGCTGTTCTCTTCTCTCCCGAAGGACCAGTGCTGAGACAGAGCACACAGGCTCTCCAAGTTCAGCAGGCTCAAATCTTGGATCTACCCTCAAGAGAGAACAGACAGATCTAGAAAAGACTGAGAACAGTAGCAGGCCAAGCAAAGGGAGAAGGTGCCCCATTTACACTGACCCATCCATTATAAAGCATTTTGCCAAGCACCTGCTATGTATAGCCAAGAAAACGAGCCTGGTAATGGTGCCAACTGCCAACTTAGGTCAAAGTCAAAGGAGCCCAATCCAGCACTGAGCTACACCAGCGTCGGGGGGGGGGAAGAGGCTGCTTTCTTGTAACATATCTGAGTTTCAGGAAGACACAGCTAAAGGTTTCCCTTCTTGCTCATTTGGTTCTCCTCCCAGAAGCTAGACATTTTAATACATGGAGAGAAAGCAATAAACTTGTTCCTTTTCTGGTATAGGGTGAGGAAGCCTGCAGGGTCTACAGTCAGAGGACCTACACCTCTCTCCAGTGCAGGCATCCTTCTCTTCCTCTTCACCTTCACTCTCTGGCAATCCCTCACCCTTACCCCAAGAAAGTAAATCTGAGGCCAAGATTGTCCACCTCTGATGCTGGACTTGCCCCTTGATCCACAGAGCAAATGCCAAAAGAGATCAGAGGTTTTCCCAGCAGCAGCAAAACACTGAATTTTGCTACAAAAGTAACCACTAATTCCTAAGGCAGTATTTTAATCTGCCTAGAATGAAATTTATGATTTATAAAGTCTGTGTGTGCCAAGTACAGTGCCTGGAATATAGTACTGGAATATAGGCTGATGTTTCTTGGCCCACGATATCACAAGAATAGAATGATCACACCCTGATTCCAAGTAGAAAAGTAGTAACTCTGAAGGTTGGATTTTGACCTAGGGGCCCTGATGGCGAGGGAACAAGTAGAGTGAGAAAGGGGAAGGGGCACTGAAAGCAGACAGACTACTATTTGAAAATCAGCTCTGCTCCTTATCATCTATGCAACTACAGGAAATTTATTTAACCTCTCTGAGCCGCACCTTCTGTGTCTTTAAAGGGCATAGGACTTTTCCTACCTAGCAGGGCTGCTGTGAAGACCTAGAGATAATACATGCAAAGTGCTTAGCACACTACCAACGCATAGTAGGCACCCATATGCTGTTATATACCTAATGCAAAGTAATGGGTAGGTAGCCAGTGAAGTTTCCACTGATCCCATCTGAAAAGATCTCATTTTAAATCTGACACCCATCAATCTGCCTTGTGTTCATCCTGATACAGGTCCTTTCCTCTGTTGTCATAAGTTCCATTACAAGGCACTTAAGGGCACTGGGCAATCGGAGCCACATCAGAAGCCTGCGTGGAGGTAGGAATGGGGTGCCTGGTTATGGGTGAGGTCCCATTCAGGAAGGTGAAGAGATGGCCAAGGTCAGCCTGGAGGGCACACAAGTACAGCCAGCTCCTCAGCTCATTTTATCTCAAATATCCTACTGTGCTAAAAAGCTCACATCTGCCACTTAACCCACAAAAGACAAAGTCAAATAACCAACATTCTTACCCACTCTGGGTGAGCAGCTATTTGGAGAGGAACTGGAGGAGGACAGGGGAGGAAAGGGTAGGATAGCTTCCATCAGACGGAGAGAGGTAAAGGGAATGTCATTATCAAATGTGGCCTTCACCAATGGATGGTGACATCTCTTGCTCTCCCTTCCCCTCCCTTGTGGCAGAATGACAAATATAATCATTTAAAAAGGTCCTATCACCTGCTCAGTCATTCCCAGTAAGCACATGAAGCATTCCAGAAAACCCAACACCACCACCACCACGGGGTTTTAGCCAGGAAAAAAATTGTATCACTAGGATGCCACCAACCAAATTGTCAAAGACCAAATAAAAAGCTTCATGAATTTCCTATCAGCAATATAACACTTCCTGGTCTAAGCAAATATAGACATAGCATATGAATTGTGGAGGGATTTTACATTAGCCTCACTGGTTTCCAATGGCTGAAGCAGAAAGCCCTATGAAGTCTATGTCTCCATAAAGCTGCCTTTATTGGCTCTAATCCTGTTAGGCCAGCAGCTGTAGCCCTGTGGCATCCGATCCCGTCAGATCTCGGAAGCTAAGCAGGGTCAGGCCTGGTTAGTACCTGGATGGGAGACCGCCTGGGAACACCAAAAGCTGTAGGCTTGGGAGAAGGACCTGGCAACCCCCTCCCAAAAATCAGTCTGCCATTGAAAACCCTATGAACACCAGAGAAGCACTGACAATAGTGTTTCCCCTGTTGTACAGAGGGTCGCTATGAGTTGGATACCGACTCGACGGCACCTAACTACAACAACAACAACAACAATCCTGTTAGGGTGAAGTTTGTAATCTCTTTCCTAAGCCCCCTTCCTCTGATAGAAAGATTCACATCCCAGCACCATGAACACATTTCTGTGACGTCAATGGAGAAGAGAACTCAGAGAGAAGGAAGAGAAGTCATCACTTGGGACCTCTCTGAGCACCTGTCCCTCCCTCTGATGATATTGCTGCTTCTGTCTGACCACATGATCCACCCAGACCATTTCACAGCCAGGCATGTAGGCTGGGTCTTTCCATCACTGATGCAGGCTGACAGAGCAAGGCTGCTTCTCCTTTAGTGAGAAAAAAGACAGGTGCCTTGCTTTGCATAAAACCCAACATCAGAGTCACTTAGAGAAAGTCTGCTGAGAGATACTGAACCCTTGAGCATCTGTGACAGCAAAGGAAAAAAGTAAGGCAAAAGAGAAAACAGCTTGCAAATAATACTACAAAGAAGAAACGCAGGAAGGATCCAGGAGTGCTCTCAGTGTCTCCTGATTGAGGAAATTTGTACCTTCTTAGGACAAAGCCCTCTTCCTCTCCACCCACTGCCCTGACTTCTTCCCCATGACAGCCCTTATAAGCACAGATGGATGTAAGATTGCAGCCATTCCCCACCCCTACACACAATGCATGGCTGGAAAAAGAAATGATAACTAAATTTTCCACATTTTATAAAACACATGCCCTCCCCCCAAAAGGAGTTACCATCCCAGACAAACCACTCCTGCACTCTCCCCTTCTGATGATGCCACTTCCCTGGCTCCCATGACCGGGTGAGGGACTCCTCTCCCCAGTCCCTATTCCAGTGGATGTTTCCTAGCCCACCCAAACTCCACCCTCGTTGGTCCTCGGTGCGAACTCACCCCAGGGTGGTCATGGTGACAATGGTGTACCAAAAAGAGGCCGGGATGCTCGTGAACTTGCTGGCAGATGAGCCCTTCTCGGCGTAAAACATCACAGTGGCAAAGATGATGATGGCCATGGTGAGGGAGAAGAGCAGAAAGCCGAGTTCCGAGGCGCAGCTCTTCAGGGTGTAGCCCAGGATCCGCAGGCCCTGGGAGTGCCTGGAGAACTTGAAGATCCTGAAGACGCGGAAGACGCGCAGCGTGACGAAGGCCCCGGACACGTCCTCGTTGTTGGTCATGACCAGGCCAATGTAATAGGGCATGATGGCCACGACGTCAATGATGCTCATCACGCTGCGGATGAAGCGGTAGCGGCTGGGCGCCGCAAAGAGCCGGAGGAGGTACTCCACAGTGAAGATCATGACGCACGCCGTGTCCAGGCAGAAGAAGGCCACCGAGTAGCGCTCCCCGCAAGGCAGCTCCTTGCTCCCCGGGACCGTGCCGCACGGCACCGTCTCCACCACGTTGGTAATGACCGAGACGGCAATGAAGAAGCCAGTCACGTAGTAGAAGACCAGGGCCAGCGTGCTGGTGTGTGGGTTCTCGAAGGCCCGCCACATGGTCTGGCGGAAGCTGAGCGAGGGCATGGACTCCTGGTTGTTCTCTGAGTCGTTGTCGTCCATGAGGCGCTCGGCGTTCTCCCGCTTGCGGTCCTTGTACTCCTCGTAGCAGCAGTCTCCGATGATCTCGGGGAGGATGCCGTAGAAGGCCAGCTCGTCGTCGTAGGCCGAGATGCACTCGTAGCGCGGGTAGTGCAGCTTCCCCGTGCGGTAGAAGTTGAGCACGCAGCGGAACACTTCTGGGTCCCTGTCGAAGAAGTACTCCTTGGTGTCCTCGTTGAAGAAAAACTCCTTCTCCGTGCTGCCCAGCAGCGTGTCTGGGTAGCGCTCCAGAGTGGTCCTCCAGGTCTGGAACCGCCGCCCGCTCACGTTGAGGATGATCAGCTCATCCTGCCGCTTGTTCTTGTCTGCCGGGGCTAAGGGCATGGGGCAGTTGGCCACCGGCATCCACCCAATGGCTGCAGCCCGGGCGAAGGGCAGCCAGGCTGCAACTCCAGCCGCCATGGTGACTCCAGCTCTTGGGCCGGCAACTGCTCAGATACTTGGCACACCAGCTTGGAGTTGGTTCAGCGACCCCTGGGAGACAGGAAAGAGCAGAGAAAGGGCTGAGTCCACCTTGACTCGCAGGGAGCTATGGGACACAGGGAAAGGTCATTGGCCAGCAAGTCTCCAAGGCAAATTAGTAAAACTGAAACTACCACAGAGGCCTGGCTTGATTCTTTTCTACCCTTCTATGCAGGCAGAGCACCTAGCAGGGGGCAGCAGGATCACCAGATGTTGCTGACTGCTTGACAAATTGTCAAGTTCCAGGAGGGCTCAGGAGCATTTGGAGGGAAAGCCTCTTTAGCAGGAAGATGTGGGAAGATGTGGGTAATAATCAGCTCCGAAAGGTTATGGCATTATTACGAATTTAAATTGGGAGAGGGTAAATGAGTTCTCATTAAATGAATTTAAAAGTGGGATAAACATGCTAATTTTTATTTCACTCTTCATCCACCAAGGTAATCAGGAATGGGGTGTGGATGAGGGAGAACAGGTAAACATATCCTTTCTACTCTTCTCTGAAGAGGAGGGGGCTACCTACACCTGGAAAATTCTCTCCCATGGCAGTGACCACAGTAGGGCTAGGGTCTAGTGAAGTTCCGTCCCCAACTTCCATAGAGAAGGCTTTCTCTGGTAGAATGGTACTCTTTGAGACATTTGCCCTTGCTTCTCGCCCTAGCAACCTAATGTCCAATTTGGCCCCTAAGACCCATAATGGAAAGACATGGGAAAGGTGAGGCTGAGCAAGTTTTCTTTCACACCCTATGAAGGAATTTTTGGATTCCTGGTCCACCCAACATCCATACATTGTCCCTCTCCCTCCCCAGAAGAAGCTGATACACGCTCACTGCCTTCCCTAGATTCCTCGCCTCCCCTCTCCATCTGCCCAGCATCCAGAGCTCCCTCTGGTTACATAACAATACTCCTTCCCATGCCAGCCTCTCTCACCTGGCCCCTACTGCACCCTTGGAGACTCCTCCAGAGCTGGGCCACTAGGTCCCTTCACCCATTGCTCTCTGAACCACATTTCCCCATCACCTGCATGGATGGAGGGAACAATAGCACAGAGAACTATATTTGGCTTTGGGAAACAGATTTACCTTCCCAAATCTGGCTTTTTAAAGATGATAGTGAAACGACTCTGCAATTCCCAAATGTATACCATCTGTGGGAAGACATGTGGTGACACAGAAACACACGTAACAGCAACGGGAAATTGTTTGGGGTTGGCACGCTTTTCTCCACTAATCCAAAACTGATCACACAGAACAAATACTAACTCAGAGTTATTTGAATCCTCTGGAATTCACTTGGTTTGACTCTGTGTTTAAATAAATGAGGCAGAGACGAGTCTTGGAGGTTTTTAATTTTTTCTGTTACACAAAGACTTGCAATGGGATTTGTCTCCATCTCTCCCTGCAAGGCTGCTTCACTTGATTCCTGATAACCTAGCTCTTTCGGTTTCTGTCACCCCAGAGTTTCTGCTGGTCTTTGCCACCTTGGTGCCTCTGAAACCAGACAGATTTAAACTACCTCCATGCAAAAAGTGACTCTTTATCTTTTTTTCACTGTATCTCTAACCCCAAGCCTGTCACCTTGACCATCATTCTCAGAGCTCTACCCTGTTGTTATTGTTGTTGTTAGGTGCCATGTCGGACTCCCAGAGACTCTCATAGGGTTTTCAATGGATGATTGCCTCAGGATTGCCTTGGGAGTGGATTGCTACGTCTTTCTCCCATTTTTGTGGTGCGGGGAATTGAACCTGGGACCTCAGAGACTGCAGAGTGGCACTCTACCACCTGAGCTGAATCCCAGACCGAGCTCTACCCTAAGCATTGCTAAATAAAGTGACAATAGTTCATAGCGCCTCCATGAAAGCCAAGATTCCCTCTTGGCTCCATCCCGCTAGCATTCTTGTTTCTCAATCTCTCACCCTTCTCCATTTCCCCCATTCCCCTGAAATCTACTCCACTCACAGTCACCTCCCTAAAGCAAGGTTCTGATTGTGTTTTATCCCATAGCCTGGAAAATAACATCCAAACCCCCTGGCCTGGCATTTCAGCATCTCCACAAATAGATACTGGCTTAACCTTCCATGCACTCACCCTAGTCTCCAGCAACAAGAGCACAGACGGGCCTAGGAACAGACCCTGGGGGGGGGGGGGTGTCTCTGGGTCAACCCTCTGTCTGTTGCCCTCCCATCCTTCCTATTAGAACTGTCCCTGTTCACTCTCACTGAGGCCTCCTCCTCTCCCACCTATGAGACTCTCTTCTTCCTTTGGGTGTTTAGTACTTTGCCTCTCTGCTCTACACCTGTCATGCTCTAGCCAGGATAACAGATACTTTATACATGTCTCATTAAGGTCTAACAGTAATTGACCATATACTTTCTGCAAGGAATTACACTGTCTCCCTTGGATTGTCTCATTTAATCCTCACAGCAACCCTAGGAAGAAGAGTCTATCGTGTCACCTGTTTCATGCATAAGAAAATCTAAGACTTACAGATACAAAGCAGGCTGACAACTCCAAAGCACAGGACAGGGATTCCATCTCAGGCAGTTTACTGAGCACTGACCATGCCAGGCACGGTGCCATATGCTTCTATGGATCATCTCAATTGATCTCACCAAAAGCCCTATGAGATAGACACCACTGTAGTCCTCATTTTGCAGATGAGGAAGATGAAGGACAGGAGTTGAAGGATTGTCTAGAGGAATAATAAGTGGGCAAAGAGATCTAAAGCCAGGTAGTCTCAACGTGGAGCCATGAGGATAGTTGGACCACTTCCCAGGTCTCCTTATCCCACAGTAAGCTCTTTAAAGGCAAAGGCCAGGGAGCCTCAACTTTTCCAACACAACAAAGTAACAGTGCAGTGGATGAGCAGGTGCTCAAACTAGGAACCCTGTTTTGTAGACGCTATTTGTATTTTGTTGAGTTTCCTTGATGTTTTGCTAAAGTATTTTGGGGGTTGTTGAGGATAGGCACTCTCTCTCCAAACAAACAGCAGACTCTGAAGATAGAGTTGAATCCAAAGAACCCAAGAATCAAATGTCTACTGACTCACTGTAGCCTCAGTCAAGTGTCCTCAAGGAGCTGATCTTTGCCTCGGTTTCCCTACCTGCATGGGGATTTTTCACAGGTCCCTCTGCTCCCTAATAAAGGGAGGTTGATTCACATGCTACAGAAGACAATAGGAATGACAATGACATTTCCTCTAAGTGTCACCAGAGAATAGAATAACAGCACAGTCCCGATGAACTCTTCATTACAGGAGCTGAGAGACCTGAGCAAAGAGTAGGGGCCATTCACCCACAGCAGCACGTAATCCACACTCCACTAACAGAAGATGTGGGAAAACAACCTTCATTTTCTGTCCTTCTTCAAGAAATTCACTCTTATAATGAACTATGTTCCCTTTGGACCAGAAGACTTTCTAGTCCCTTGCTATGCACTTGACTAGATTTCCAAGGGGCAAAAGGACTGGGAAGCAAGCTCATGAGCTAAACATTGGTGACAGATGACTCCAGTTCTGACTCGGTTAATGTTTACTGAGTACTGACAATGCACTGGGCACTGTCCTAGACACCTGCATACATAACATTTAATTTATTACCACACAAATCCTATGGGATTCCTGGCCACATGTTACAGGTAAGGAGACTGAGAATCAGAAAGTTTCCTTCAATGTGGACAGTTTTCAAACAGACCATTGATTAGCTCACTATCAAATGGCTTTCCTGATTGATCTAGATGCAGCCAAGTACCGATGTTCCTGACAGAAGAGGCAAGATACAGAGACTCCCCTCCGAACCTTCCCTGGGCTGCTTAGGCTTTGCATTCCAGTTTCAATTCTATCCTGAACTTGTGAGAGCAAGCCACTATCACCCTCTGAGCTGCGGAGTCCTCATCTGTAAAATGAAAGAACTGGACAAGAAAGAGACAAGGAACCCTTTGATTCAAGTGACCCCTGATTCTACTGGATCCAAGATATTGAGGCTATAGCTCAAGTCTCATGGAGACTGCCTCTGACAGCTGCCCATGTGAAGCGGGAAGTAGAGCATCTGGGCTTGTTGCTGTCAGGATGCAATTAGCCTGAGTCTCATCTCAGCAGAGGGAGTTCTGGGAATTCCTGATGAGTCTGGTGCCCAGAACAGGGCATGCAACCAGCGTCACTTGGAACCCAAGGCAATCTAAGGCCTGGTCTACACACAGAATTACTGGTCACCCTTTTAGTGTAAAGGGGGCCAGGCCTTACGCACTAGGTCCTGGACTTCTGACCCTTAATGTCCCTGCTTTATCTCAGAATGAAGCTCAGAGATGTGGGGCCTGGAAGGAGTTCAAGCGCAGAGTAAGAGACTGCTGAATCAGGAGGTACCTTGGGAACCCTGCTTGGCTAGACACATGGCTCTGCCTCTGAGAGGATAATGCCCTTCCCTTTCCATTCTTGCAGTGCTGCTCCACCTGACATATGCCCCAATGCCAGGGACCTCCCCCTGCCAAGCTGGGTTCCATCGTTTACCCTCTTCACTCTGAGAAAATCTCCTCTCTTCCAAGAGCTATGAGTATCTTACAAACTGCTTTCAAATAGATAGTTGAGAGCTCAGGGGAAGGCAAAAATTAATCCCCTCCCTATCTATCATAAAGTCTCTGGTCCTAAGGCCAAACTTTTATCCATTCATTAATCCAGGACATACTTCTTAAAAAGTGCCAGGCAAATGCCAGCCTGCCTCCTGAGGCTCAGAACCTGTCTTTCTGGTAAAGGGTACCAAAAAAGGAGCAATTACCCGCTTGGTACACTCTGTGTTTGTGTGTGTGTGTGTGTGTGTGTGTGTGTGTGTGTGTGTGCGCGCGCACACACACGCGCAAACCTGGGTTAGGAAGGGGAGGACAGAGTCCCACCAGGTACCATGCCAAAAGCCGCTGCATTCATCCCCACCATACAACCCTGCAGGCATGACCTGGTCCTAACAGCGCTTCTCCATGGCTCTCACTGCAGCACTCAGTCCTGACAGCACTAACATTTCCTGGAGCTGGCCTGGGTATGAAGCCTGCAACAGGCACTACAGTGTGGCCCCATTTCCAGCCAATGGCACTGCACATGCCTCAAATGCCAAGGTTTTACTAGGGCGTGGACGCCTTACAAATGAAAAACCTTAAGTTATTTTTGTTTTGTCAGAAGAGTTTGACAGTGGGAAATATTTGGCGGGTTGAAGGAGGCTGGGGAAGAGCCATTTAAAACAGGTAAGCTAAGAAATGAGAAAGGTGAAAACTCTCGGAAAAGGAAACCCTTACTCCCTGCTTTAAAAAGTCAGCTCCCTGTTAAACAGTTTGTTTTGGAGGCAGATGACCAAAAATGGGCAGAGTGACCAGACAGGCTGTCTGGTATCTGACACCTAACCTAAGCACAGGCACAAGGCAGCAAAAATGTCGCATCACCAAGGTCTGCCCTTCAATGACCTCAGTGGGCTCTCAGGAAACTTACTTTCCATAATCTTACATCAAACCCCTTAGCCCAAAATGGGACTGGTTTGGGGATAGGAGGTGTCCATGATCTAGGTGATTTCTCCTGTGTCCACAGGATTTGGTTAGGCAGACTTGAAATGGACAGGGTGAACCAAGCTGGAAATCCTTGGGGCACAGGCCTGGGACACACATAGATCCTCTTCCCCACAGTGCCACTGCTAGGTTGGTCAGGGCACTTTCCTAAACTCTTTTTCTCCAGTCTCCTCAACAGCAATAGGGAGCAAACAGCTAATTTTTCTTCCTCTGCATTTTGTTGCATTCAAGTAACAACAAGGAAAAATAAAAACATCAATTCCTTTCCGTGTGCCAACATATGTTCACACCGGGAAAAGAATGCATGCTTTGCATTGAATTCATGCACGTCCAGGAGCCCTTTCTACAGAGATTAAATATCCACGCTCTGTAAATAAGGTGCATATTTAACCATTACCTACATTCATGCAAAATACAGCAACACATGCTTGGTCTTGGACAGATTACGTTGTACCTGTTGTTGTTGTACCCAGGACACTGAAAAAGTTCAGACGCTCTCTCTTAAATACCTAGAGTCTGCTTTTCACTATAAGATTCCAGGTCTGGAACCTCAGCCTGTTGCTGACTTATCAGGATTACCCGGGATAAAAGCAGAACATCTTGGACCCGATTCAAATGTCAGCACTAAGCAAGCGCAGGAATTTAGTTGATTCCAGGTAACTTCTCTGTCCAGTCCCTTCCTTCTCTCACCCCCAGTGTCAACACCTCGTAAAGTGAGTCTTTGGAACCCCTTCCCCAAGGCCTCGACAGCCTAGGGTGTCACTTAGAGACCTTTCCCAGAGCTCACAGGTTGGATGCGGCGCCCGGCAGGACCAAATGGACCGGCCCTTAGCCTCTGGTAGGCACCCTGCAGGCTCGCCACGCTGGAGAACTTTGCGAAGCGCTCCAAACCTCTCCCAGCTTCCACTCTCAGCCATTTCTCTCCTTCTCTGCTCACAAAGAGCGGGGACAGAGCAAGCCGTCGCCACCTGCAGCCAGATCTCGGGGCGCAGCTTCTGGCACCCCCAGAGGGAAGGCAAGCCAATGGAAAGAGGGCAGAGGTTCACACCCCCACCCCCAAACCTCACAGAGCCTAGTTGCCCGGAGGTGGCTCCACAGCCAAGGGAACCGACGCCCCCGTGCCGGCTGCCTGCTCCCCCAAGGCCCCGGCCCCACCCCCAATCCTTCCGGCGCCCCAGCGCCCACCCACCCGGGCACGAGAGTAGGAGGGTGCCGCGTGGGCAGCTGGAGCAACAGGCGTGGGAGCAGCGCTCCTCGCACTTGCTGGCTCCAGAAGGCTCGGTCGCGTCCCTCTTACCTTCTGCGAAGCGAGCCCCAGGCCCCGCGCCCCGCGCGCACGAGGAAACTGCTGCTGGGAGCCGGGGGCCGCCGAGGCGCTGTGCGCTCCGCAGCGCGGGGAAGCGCCCAGCGGCCGCCGCTCGGGCGGCTCCTCCTCGCCGGCGAAGTCTCGCTTGCTCCTTTGCTTGGTCGGTTCGTGCGTCCGTCGGTCCGTGGGGCCCTCCTTCCCCCGCTGCCGCCACCGCCAGCGCCGCCGCCGCAGCCGCCGCTCCAGCCCCGGCTCGGCAGCGCGTCCCCTCCACGCTTCGCCGCTCCGCTCGCGGGCTCGCGGGCTCTCACGTTCGCTCCCTGCCCCCGCCGTTGTCGGCGCCGCGCGGAGCGGAGCCCGGCTGGCCACCGGCTGCCTCTTCCGAGGTCCTTCTCCCGAGGAGGTGGTGGGGGCCCGGTGCGGGCGGGGCGGAGAGCAGAGTCCGGGGGAGGCGGCGAGGCTGCGCCCTCGGCTCTCTACCGATCCCCGCTGGCCAAAGGGCCCCAGGCCCCGGCCGGAGAGAGCCGAGCCCTAGGCAGCCACGGGAGAGAGAAGGACCCGGAGCCTCGCCGGGGGAGGGTGCCCAGGGCGAGGGCGTGCGAGGGGGAGTGACTGCGCGTGAGGGTGTGTGTGAGTGTATGAGTGTGTGTGTGAGTGTGTGTGAGTGTGTGTGTGTGTGTGTGTGTAGAGGGGCGCGCGCGTGAGCAGGGGGTGTGGGGGGCGGGGAGATGAGGCAGAGCCTGGTGCGTCTCCCCGGGCGAGTGGAGGAATCCTAGGGTGTGCCTGGAAGTGGTGGAGTGTGCCGGCGCGGGTGTGAGAGCGTGTGCTGGCAAGGGTGGGCACGGGTGAGTGTGGCAAGGTGAGCTTGGCTTGAGGGTGGGGGAGGAGCCGGGAGTACGGCGTAAGCGTGAGTTCGGGGGCACGTGGGGCTGGAGACCCAAGGAGAGGGGCCAGGGAGTACTGGCATGTGCGCGGGTGGGGTGTGTGCACCTAGCTGGGAGTCTTTTTCTTGCTCACTATCTAGGAGGCAGCAGCACCTGCTTCAGACCAAGTCCGGCCACCTGGCGAGGTGCAGCTCCTCACCGCATAAGCTTCCCGCTGACCCTGGGCTCTCAACTGTGCAAGCCGAAGCTGGAGCGGTCCTGGGGGAACACACTGCCTTTACCCCCACCCCGTAAGAGCCGCTGACCTACTGAAGCTCAAAAGCAGAGCCAGACAATCAGGATTAGCTCTCCTATCCCACCAGGAGTGCCCAGTACCCTGAGTCAGGAATCTGGATTTAGGAGCATGAATTCTCACCGGGGCTGGTCCCCTTCCGCCTGGAGCCCACTCAGCAACTCCGTCCCTCCTCAAGGCTCATAGATCTCCACTACTTGGTGCCTCGACCTAGGATGAAGAGTGGGAGGTTGGCGTGAGCCCCCTGGGAGGAGTGTCCGGTTCGGATTCCCACCCTCTGGGCGGCCGTTGGGCGATCGGTGATGCCGGCTTTTCCTGTGTATCTGGCCTCGGTGCCAGGAATCCTGGGATCTTGGCTCGGGAGGCGGGCAGCTCCGTGCCTTAGAAGGGACGGAACGCTTGGCTTGAGTGATCATAGTTCTGAGTGCGGAGAGGTGTGTGCTGAGACAGGCGAAAGAAGTGCAAAGTGTGTGAGGAGAGTGAGGGCGCACTTACAAGGGCAGTTCTAGACTGTGCTGGAAAGACCTTCCTGAGTCCAGAATGGGGCACTTGGCTTGTGACAACTTCTCACCCTGATCCAGATTAAGGGACAAGGGTTGGTTATTGTGGTTTGAGCCCTTATGGGCCTCTGGCAGCTTGAAGACCCTCACGTAAGTGCTCTCATTCTGCCCAAAACCCCATCAGTGTGTCAGTCTGAAAGGTACACAATTGGCCCTTCAAGAAGTGGGCGTGGGCCAGGTTAGCGTTTGTCTGGAGTCCCAGAGCTGTGTGGAATTTGCATACTGATTTGCATACAGTAATAATGATTAACAATACTGCCACTCCCTGGCAGACCAGGGAAGAATTCAGGGAAGGCCCTGGAACCAATCCTAACTCTTTCCTCCCCTCCTTGAAAGAGCTCATTTTCTTAAAATTGCCCATCTCAGCTGCTCTGACCCCTGGGAGATGGTGCCTCAGTCTCTGGGTGGGCAGGTCCCAAGAGGGGCACTTTCCTTTGGTCTTCCACCCCATGTCCAACTTGGGATAGTGAAAATCCAGTATTTTATTTCTGCCTAGGTTTGAACTCCTGTACATTTTCACCGTTGTTTTGCAGCTCGAGGATAGCTCAGGGAATGTGTCTACCCCAAACCTTGGAGACTTCAGGGGACAGTTAGCTGGGGACATTGGTCCTTCCCTGGAGTGGTCAACTAATTGGAACAACTGTGGTCTCTTGGGCCTTGTAAGCCCTGCTTAGCGAAGCCAGGACACTCATTATTCAGACACCCCTGCTCTGCCCCTCCTTAGCCCTATTTTTTCCAGGGCTCATATCTCATGGCCTAAGGAAAGTAGCTGTGGACTGTTCTCCCTTTTTTGTCTCCCAGATCTAGTGGAAAGTATGAAAGACTTAGATTTCTAGTCCTGGCCAGTGAGGGTTTTGTTTACAGCCATTCCCATAGCCAGGTGACCTGGAAAACAGAGAAAGCAAGTAAGGGGGGAAAGGAGGTCTCTCTACTGGGAGCAGCCAGAGGAGCCACAGGAGATGCCAGCCTCCCAGGTCCCCCAGCCCTGCCTGTTCTCACTCTGCCTCTGGCCTGGCCTGGCCGGGATTTTCACTTGCTTTTCCCCCATGACACGGCCGCTTTTCCTTTAACTCTCAGCTTCTATTTAAAAAGCTAATTTGGGAGCTTGTCGATGCTCCCAATTCAGACATTTTAAATAGGAACTGAAAGTCAGGAGCTGCCAGGGCACTAGATTTCCTCGTCTTGCCACTGGCTCAGCTGAGGCATTTGTTCAGTCACTCTGCTGGCCCTGGCCGTGTGTGTCTGTGTGTGTGAACGCCCGCAAGCTCAGGGTGTATTTCAGGCTATCTTTTCTATTTAAAGATGGTGCTTCTGCAGACTACTATTCTGTGTGTGTGTGTGTGTGTGTGTGTGTGTGTGTCCTTTCCAAGCTGTGCACACATGAGGATTCTTCTTTAGTCCCGTGGCTCTGGCCGCTATTTGCAGAGCTTGTCACTGTGTGGACTGTGAGGGTAAGAAGTAGCCTCGTTCAAAGTCGGCTGCCTTTTTGCTGACATCCCAGGCTGATGCGTCTGAGCCGTTGGTTCCCAAGGCTGCTGTGCTCAAGCTTGCTCTTTGAAACTTGCCAGAATGTCTTTAAGGGTCGCTCCCACCCTCACTGCTTCTTGCTGCCATACTTCAGTAATCTGTCCCGTGCAGGGGCAGGAATTTTCGAGACGGGTCTGTTCCTCTGAGGGTTTCTGGCTTTCTACATTCAAAGTGCTATGTACCTTGCAGGTAAAAAGCATTGACGTGGAGGTCAGACTGCTTGGAGTTGATCCTGCCTCTGCTGTTACCTAGCCATGGGAAGCTACTTAACTTCTCTGTGCCATGATTTCCTCATCTCTAAAATGTCAATAAATGGTACTATTTACCTGATAAGGGTATGAAGATTAAATGAACTATTATAGATAAATGACTTAAAACAGTACTTGGAACATGGGAAGTACATTATAATTGTTCGTTGTTGTTGCTTTTGTTCAAGATAGAGGAGGTGCAGAGAAATCTGGCTAGGGAAGAAAACAGAACTGCAAGATTAGACACACACACACACACACACACACACACACACACACACATAACAATAAAAATGCCAGGCCACAGGCCACAATGAATCAAGTTCATCTCTTAGCTGATTCTCTAAGCCTGAGAAGAGAAAGACTTCTCATGAGGCAAAAAGAAGCAGAATCTTAGGGATGGGGAAAATAAAGTGGCTTGCCATGTCAGAAGCCCATGGAGTGTCCTAGGACCCAATTTTATGCAGGAGAAGTAAGTTCCTAGACCCTTACTGTTCTGGCCAACCTGAGTTTCTTGACCACATAAGGTCAGAAGTGGAGCTGCAGTGAACAGCGCAGCAGGGCTGGCCCCTCATTCTGGGTATTCCCTGGGACCTGGGGTCCTCTCCCATTGACCCTGCCACTACCTTCTGCCCCTTATCCCACCACAGGGCATGTGAGCATTTGCTCATCTGCCATCAGAGTCCATCTCTGTTCAGTCCATGAGCATAGATGGGGACCCAGGAGCCCCTGAGCAGGAAGAAAAGCTTCGAAGGACTGAAGACAGGAGGGCTGTTCAAGGGGTCCAAAGAAGTTTTGCAAGTCATGCATTATATCAGGCATCACATAGCAACCTTAAGTCAGGATCTATCCTATGCTGGCTGCTTGCTAGGTCTTCAGTAATCCAACTCAGTAGGCCTCACCCCCATTTACATGTGGGAAGCCACAGGTAGTTGGTGGAGAGGGGCCTCCAGGAGGCTGTGAGTCTGCATAGCTATGGTGAGGCTCTGAACCCTCCCTCTCCCACATCCCAGGATGCTGGCTCTTCCCTCCTGAGCCGGAGAGAGGATCAGAATCGGAGCCCAGAGAGGACACTCTTGACCTGCCCCTGCTGGCCTCTCCTGTGTTTGCCATCTGTAGAGCTGAAGTGGGGAAGGGCCTAGTGTGTCCAGGCTGGAGTTACATCTTCTGAGTTTTCTTCAGGCCAAAGTCAGCCTGAGGAATCCCGTAGTGCTTTGGTTACTTGGCTCTTTCATGTTTTCCAAGTGAGGTAGGTGGTGGTGGTGCAAAGCCTAGGGACTTGGCCCTGTGGAAGGTCAGGTGTTCAGCTACTGCATATCAGCCCAGGTTGTCCAGTTTGCCAGGGCAGGATGTGCTGTCCAACACTGGTGGCCCTGATGGCTAAACTTGGAACTCACAGATGCTTCTGGTCCTTTCCTGAAAGAGGGGCCTCACTTCCTGCAGCCCTAGCCACTTGAGAGGCCAGGCACGGTCTGGGTGGTCATCTCATTGGTTGATATGCTTAGACCAGTTATGGCAAATGAGAAACCATCAGAGTTGCTGGGCTTGGTGGAGCTTCTGAAAGTCAGTCCTGTGGACCTTCTACCAGTCTGACACCTGCTCTGACCATGGCAGATCCTGAGGGAGACATCACCCTGGTGGGGGCTTTCTGTGCGTCGATGCCCCCCTATAAGGGAGAGGTTAGGGAAGTTGTGGAGGTAGGAGAGGGGCAATGAGCTAGTGTGATAGACACTGGAAGGGAAAAACCCTAACCGTTTGTTTAGTTTCCTTCTAGAAACAATTGAAGAAGGCTAGATAGAGGCTACCTGTAGCTGTACCACTGTGAAATCGGATCCTGTCAGATCTCAGAAGCCAAGCATGGTCAGACCTGTTTAGTACTTGGATGGGAGACCGCCTGGGAACACCAGCTGCTGTAGACTTGGGAGAAGGACCTGGCAACCCACTTCCAAAAGACAATCAGTGATTGAAAACCCTATGAATAGCTGAGAAGCACTAACAATAGTGTTTTACCTGTTGTACCCCGTGTGTAGGGTCGCTATGAGTCAGACATCGACTCAATGGCACCTAACAACAACAACAACAAGGTGGAGGCTGGGGATATAGCTGTGAGGTGCACTGACTTATTTTCCTCCCCTGGTTCCTTCCACCGTGAGCCGATGTTTCCTGGGGGCTCTGCCCTTGGTCTTCTTTGTTTCTTTATCTGCCCCTTCCCTGAAGAGTTTATTTGAGCCCATGGTTTCACATGCTTAGGGTCTTTTCTTGAGCTCTTGGGCCCCTAGCTACCATGGCTCTCCATCTTTGTACACAGGCACCTCTAAGCTTCATCTCACTACCCTTGTCTGTTGGACCATTCCCTCTAAAACACTCTTCCCATCACATCACTCTTCTTTCCAACACATAGGCTTTCTCTCTGTTACCTGACAGCATCTCATCCTTTCACATCTTCAGGCCTTCCTACATGCTGTACCCTCTTCCAGAAACACCCTCCACTGCTTTCTGTTTCCCCATCTTCCTAGCAGATTCCCACTCAGCCTCAAGCCTTAAATATCCAGCACAAGATTCACATACAAAGTATTTGGACAGCTATCCGCACACACCAGGATGAACTAACCATTCCCCACTTTGGGCTCCACAGTCTTCCCCACATAGTTCAGATGGGGTTCTTTCTGTCTGTGGTTTTAGTTGTCTTAGATATCTGCAGGGTACTGTTCCTTTCTGGCCTTTAAGCTATTAAAGGCAAAGACCACATCTCAACCACTTCTGACTGCTAGCTTAGTGCTTTGAGTGCTGCAGAAGCTCAATGCACTTGCTTTATGAATTCATTTTAATCTTCACTTCTGTGGTTCCCTTGATTATGTGTAATTGGGAATATGCAATAAACTTGCCAGTTGGTCAGTCTCCAGGTCCTATCTGATTGGTCTTAAGTACTGGTATTAAGATACAGAGAAAGGACAATTGTGTTCAATTGTTGGCTTATTGGAGATGAAGACAGCTCCAAAGCCCCCTCCTCAAATGGGGAAGGAGAGAAAGGCTTTCTGGATCAATAAAGTAGGCCTCAGTACCCCTTGCAGGGTGTCAGTCACATCCCCAAAGCATTGCCTCATTAGCAACAGCTAGGACACATTGTTGTGGGTGCCCTTGAGTCAGATCTGAGTCATAGCAACCCTTTGTACAATAGAATGAGACAGTACTCAACACTGTAACATGCACACAATCATTTAATGTTTGAGCCCATTGTTGCAGCCACTATGTTTGTTCTCATTTTGAGTCAGGCTACATCAGCAAAAGGAGGTCCCAGGACCCTTACTCCATTCCCACCTTTAAGGTCAACTCTACTTTGAGGAGACAACTCTTTACCCAGTCATTTCTTGAATGTCTTCCAGCCATGGGAGCTCATTTTCCAGCACTAGATTTGACAGTGCTTCTCTGCTATTCATAGGCTTTTCAATGGGTAATTGTTTTGGGAGTGGGAAACTGGGTCCTTCTCCCTAGTCTGTCTTAGTCTGGAAGCTCAGCTAAAACCTGTCCACCATGGGTGACCATGCTGGTATCTGAAATTCTGGTGACACAGCTTTCAGCATCACAGCAACACATACGCCCCCACAGTATGACAAGCTAACAGACAGGGTCAGTTGGAAATGTCCCTGGTTACCTACAGCTATGACTGTGCTCACCATAAAAACTGGCATGGAATTCTATCAAAAACCCATTAGCCAACCCAGTCTGGCTCAAGGAGATGCCACGATCAAAGGCTGCTGGATTTTAAGTACAAAATTGTGTGAAAACCACATCATAAATCAGAGACAGTGAAGGCTTAGTGGTGAGAACATGGGCTCTGAGCAGATTGGCTTCAAATGTTGGCTCTGTCATTTACCAGCTGTGTGGCTTTGGACAAGCCACTTTACTTCTCTGATGTTCAGTTCCCTAACTTGCAACATGGGTTCTGATCAACTCACAGGGTTCATAAGGATGGAGTCAGATGACATATACAGCATATCTTGCACACAATAATGAAAAGTGCTGGCTGTTATGATATTATAACTGAGTCTACTCATGTCTAAAACTGCCTTTTTCAAATCATAGGTACAGTTTCACAGATAGTGCTTGTTTGTGAAGAAGTTTAGATAGGCCACTTGGATTCTTTCTATGTGATTTTTGTTTATACTACACATGGGAAATATGTAAAATCAGAGAAATTTGGCCCTAGACAGTTTTTTCCATTGCCTCCTGTCTCCATTCTGTGGCACTCCATTTCTACAGCCTCCAGCTTCAAGTGAAGATTTCTGCCCATTCCATCTTCATCAACAAGAGCTGATGAAAATCATTTAGACTAACTTGCAAGTGATTATCCCACCCAGAGACACAGTATTCACATTTTAATTTAGGCAAAGGCAATGAAATAGAGTGGGTACAATTTTTAGCATTCATTACTGTAATAGGGGAATGTTGGAGGACCCACAAAGCTTTTCTTGATTCCACAGAATCCTGTCTACACATCCTAGTCCCAGTGATGCAATTATAAGCAACAAGTTAGCCTGATTCTGAATTCTGTAGCTAGAAAATCAGGTCTCCAGCCTTTGCAGAAGTTTTATAATAAGGGGATTTGTGCACCAATTTTATATACCAACCTGTTCTTAGTAAACAGCCAGCTCACAAATGCCAGCATCCCTTCCATTGCACATCTGTGATGCTCAGTGCCTTTGTTCTTCACAGCTCAAGGCCAGGGTAGAGTGTTTTTGCCCCACTGGGTTTGTGGAGTCCCAGCTACAAAATCATTAATTGCTTTAGTGAGTTGACAAGTAAACACACACTGTCCCATGCTGCAAAGTCATAAGAGGTTTCTGGCCTTCTCTATAAAATCCTTATAAAAATGAGTCCTCATGGCTCTTTTAAAAATTCTTTATTATGGGAAATTCCTAACATGTGAAATGTATAATATACCCATATGAACCCTCATTAGCTCTGATCGTTACCAACTCAGGGCCAATCATGTTTCATCTATATCCTACTCCCCTGCCCCTAACTTTGAAGCAAATTACTAAAGTCATAAAATTTCATCTGTAAATATTTCAGCAATTACTACCTTGTTATGGTCAACAAAAGCCATCTCTCCAGCAGAGAAGTCCTTCTTCCCTCATTCCATGATGGTAAGCTAAGCTCATTTGTCTAATACCTACATCTGTGCTCAGGAGTAGTTCCTGGGTTAGGCAATCTCAGGGGCTTACTGAAATCTGCCCAAAGTCTATCCTGTTCCTTGGGTATAAAGAGGCATACCTAAGATCCCTGGCAGTGGTGCCCCTACTTGCAAGCTAGTGCTAGCAGGGCTGCTGCCCATTAGCTGTGATGAGGCCCACACTGGGAGGCAAGAGTCATAGTCATAAATCCAACTGAGCTCTTCATTTTTCACATGCATTACCTCATTTGGCTTTCATCAAACATTATTTTACTCCCCTTTTTCAGATAAGAAAGCTAGGACTTAAGATCAGTCAGCTGGTACTTACCTGTGGCAGAGACTGACTAAATGCTAGTCAAACTTAGTTTCTCTTTCTTTTTTATGGACATGACTGAATTACAATTTCCAGGTTCCCTTGAAGTTAGATTTGTCCATATGACTAAGCTCTGGCCAAGGTAACATAGGCCAATTTCCAAAAAGATCCAAGGTCATCCTGTATGCTTGCTTTATTTCTCCATTCCCTGGCTGAATGGGCAGAATTTCAAGACATTAAAGGAGAGCAGAGCCACAAGAAGAAAGGATTCTCGGTCCCTAGGTGACTATGTGGAGCAGGGACCCCTCCTAACTGTCTGTGGACTGTGAAATAAACAAAACACAAACTTTTATAATAGTAAGCTTCTGAAATTTGAGCACTATGTGCTGAAGTGGTAATTCCATTCTGACCAATACAGTGGCCTAGAGAAGATTTAAACCCTACGTCTAACTATGCCAGCATTCCATCTTCCCTTATACCACAGGGCCTCTGGGCACAACAAATACAAACCTCTTATAAAAAACTTCTTACGTGCTCAGCATTTGAGAAAACTGCCTTTAAGGATCTCACATCTTAGATTTGTGCTCTCTAATATGAAAGCCAGTAGCCACATGGAGATGTTTAGATTAAAGTTTAACTCAATTTAATTTAATTTGATAAAATTAAAAATTTGGTTTCTTAACTGCAGGGATCACATTTCAAGTGTTTAATAGCCACATATGGCTCATGGTACCACAGTACAGACAGAGAGCATTTCCATCATCACAAAGTTCTAATGGACAATGATGTTTTAGGTAGACCTGTATTCACAATTCATTCTTCCCCAGACCCATGCACAAAAGTTGGGAGAAGCTAGAGGTGCTTCTCGTGAGAGGGCAGAGGTGGTTTAGCCAGCAGTCAGGTTGTCAGAAGTACAAAGTCCTCTCACCTGCTTCAAGCCTTAAATCTTTGTTCTTGCCGTTCCCAGTGAACCCTCTACCATCTTGTGTTTCTCCTGAATTAACTAGTGACAGATTTTTATATGACTTCCTCAAGTGGAATGAGCCCTGTCTACCCCATGAGCCTGTGTGTCCTGAGGGCAGGGCCAACACTGCATTCCCACATTAGCACCGGTGCAGGTGCTGAGCATCAGACACCAAGAGACCAGCAGAAGACCCAGGGCTGTGATAAGCAGGGGATTTTTCAAAACTGGAAGTCCAACCAAGGAAGCCAGTATCTTAGTCCCTTTCCCATGGCCCCAGCCAGAGCAATTTTTCAAAACACAAACCCAGTCATGTTGCCTCTTGGTTGAAATTCTTCTGTAAATTCCTATTGCCCTCAGAATGGACTATACCTGTCTCAGTGTGTCTCAGGTCATTATTAGATCCTTGCTGACTTCTGCTTTTCTACTTTATACTCTCGGGAACCTTGAACTTAGTGTTCCTGACATGTTGAAAGAACCCCAGTTCTTCAGCCCCCTGGGGCTCCTTTTAACCCTGATGTTGGCTCAGGCTCTTCCCTCGGCAAGAACTGTTGTTCTCCCCCACTTCTCTTTGGCTAACAGTAACATGTAGGACTCAGCTTGCAGATACTTCCCCAGTACTCCCCACTATAACACTCACCACACTGCCCTGCCATCCTAAGGGAATAGAAAATATTTTCAGGACAGGCATCAAAAGAAGAGTCTTTCTGCTGGAGGGTTTGCTCAAGAGGCAGACCCTTCTGAATCCTTTTAAATTTTGAGTCTTGGTCCCTCTTTCTCCTCAACACTTGCACACACACACACACACACACACACACACACACACACACACACACACAGTTTTTCCATCTACATAATTCCTTTGCAGAATCACCAGGGAGGCAAGTGGAGCCCTGTAAATCTCTCACAAGCTGCAGGGCCTAGAAACCTCTGCTCCTTGACCCCAACCAACCACTCAGAAACAAGTACCCCTAAATCCATAGACCATGCCTGGCCCCCTTCCTCCTGCAATCAACTGTCACACAGAATAGGGCATGGTGGTTACAATCCAAGCTGGTGCCAAGATGCTCTGTGGGTCTTCCCTTCACTGGATTATTTTTATTAGGATCAGAACAGATTGAGGCACTGACTGCAATGCCTGAGACAACATCAGGATAAATCGCCGAGGTGGCTCTTCTATGGCTCATAACTAGTAAATCAAATCTATTGAACAATACATTTACTGCAAATTTAAGAAGTTGTTCTTCCATTTTTTAAGTGTATGTGTTAAATCATACTCAGAATCATAAAGAATGGAGACAGCTGGCCTCAGTGTGAGAAAAAAAAACACAAACCAACCACATGCTTAAAGTCAGAATATTGTTTATCTTCTGTCCACAAGAGATTAAAGACCATTTCTAACGAATCCTGGGGGATCTTCCATCACAGGCAGCCTGAACTCCCCAAAGTGGTATGATAATGCCTGAGTCAGTTTTGCAAATACAGGTTCAGTGTTAACAGACTCCCTCTTCACTCCAGATGCCTGAATTGAACAAAAAAGGAAACATACAACGGCGTTCTTAGTGAATTACAGCACTGGTGAGATGATGAGGGATGGGAGCAGGGTGAGTTATGGGCTATTCTTCCCCAAGAAGTTTCCATTTACGTCCCATTTCACTCTAATCCAAATGCTACCAAATGGAATGTAGGTCCCACCTCCAGTTGCTGTTGGCCAGGGCACATGAGTATGCTATGTGTAAACTGCATGAACTGTCCCATCTACATACTAACAGGGGACCTGGCTAGCAATAATTTTATTTGAAGTGATAGATCTTTGTCCACTAATGGCAGTCCAACAAACACTTATTAAACAATTCATTCATCCATTTAAGATATATTTATTGAATGTCCCCTAATTGCTATGCTGCAGATGTGGTGATGAGGAAAATAGACACAGTTCCTGCCTTCTCAGAGCAGAGCTCATGATTTAAAGAGAAAAGTTAGCCCATCAGTTGGTACTCTGTACTGATGCTTAGGTTTATTAAAAACATCACTGGAAGGACAGTGAAGACTACAGGGTGAACAGATAATAGATTTACACATTCACAAAATAATCCCATAAGGCAGACTTATTATTATTCCCATTTTTCAGATGAGGAATTGGAGGCAAGTATCACCTAGCTACAGTAGTGACAGAGCTGGTACATGCGATAGGGGCACACATAGATTCTAGGGAAGTATGTGATCCAGCCTGAGCAGTCAGGGAAACTTCCCTGAAGGAGATAACATCCAAGCAGGGTCCAGAAAGGAGTAAGAATTAGCTAAATGAGTGAGGGGACAGTGTGAGTACCAGGCAGAGCAAAGACACCAAGGCATGAGACAGGGCATAGCAGGATTGAGGCTGGGCAAACCAGTCCACAGACGTCTCATGTGGCAAGCTAAGGAGCTGAACTATATCCTGCAGGTGACAGAGAGCCAGCCAGGGATTTTGGCAAATGCATAGTGCAGCCAGATCTGTGTTTGAAAAAACTACTCTGGCCCCGGAGTGTGGAGGATGGATTTGAGAGGACCAAACAGGAAGCAAAGGGACCAATTAGCAGCTCTTGAAGCATTCCAAGAGAGAAATGATGAGGGCCCCAACTAGGGCAGTGGTACTGGGGATGGATAAGAGAAGCAGGAGAGAAACATGTTGGAGGTAAAAGTAATCAGGACTCTGATTGGCTGGATATGGAGCAGCACAAGAGGAGACCAGGTCTGGCTGTGCAGCCTGGGAAGATGACAATGCCAGTTTGGGGCACAAGAACACCAAGTAGAGCTGGCTGGGGGTGTATCTTCCCCCTTCCAAGAAGAAGGGAGGTCTGAGTTCCCTCTCAGGGTTCTATCCAGCCAGAGTTACCTATGCTGGACTGGAGGAAGCTGTCAGCTGGGGATAGTCAAAACCTGAGAGCAAAGCAAACCTTCAGCAATGGGCTGGAGTTAATCTAAAACAAGCTCCTTTGGCTGTAGGGGAAAGAAATTTCAAACTAAAGCTGAACAAATCTCAGCCTAGCAGGCCACCTATCTAGAGGCTTATAGAACTGCCGATTGCTTGAAAGATAAGAGGAAAGATTAACCCTTGGGTCTCATCCTCAGCCAATCCTGTTTTCACCCATTATTATCCCCTAGCATGCACACATGTGCACACACTCACGTGCACACACACGTGCATTTGTATGTGCCATATCATCCCTAAACTTCTCACCTTCCCCAGCACACCAGGCCTTTCACACCTCCTCTTTGCACCTGCTGTTCTCTCTGCTGCACTCCTCTCTCCAAGATCTTCACTGGGCAGACCAGTTTCCTCCTTCTAAGTCAATTCAAGCTTGGGGGCTCTCTGATGCCTGGCCCCACTGCTCCACGTGAGATTAGTGGTTCTGTCCTGAGAGTCCTCCTTCCACTTTCCTCCATCAAATAGCAGTGTGTATTGTGTTACTCTAAGATCCTTCTTTGCTGTTGCACTGAAGTCTTATTTGTCTTGGTGTCCCTAGAAGTTGACATAAGGTCTGGTTCTCCCACCAGTGCTTAAAAAGTGTTGGAGGAATGAATGAACACATCCCTGGAGGTGGACCATAATACACTTTCACTGGCCTTCATTATATTGAAGAGGATCCCTTTTGCCCTCCAAACTCTCATATGTCACATGGGAAATAAAGCCAGCACACAGGTGGTGCCCACCTTTACCCTTGATTTTTGTAGGCAGGTCTATGTTTCTCTGAAATTGCCTTTATTTTATCCCTACTTGGCAGACAAAGATTCTGCCTTCACAAAAGACAGTGGCTTCTTTTTATTGAAATGATCACACACTTGTTGGTCAGCATTACTGTAACACATACCTGAGACAATCAACTTACAAAAAGAAAAGGTTTGAGACAATCAACTTATAAAGAGAAAAGGTTTATTTTGACTCACAGTTTCAAACATTTTAGCCCATGATTGACTGGTTCATTTGTGTTTAGACTTGTGGTAAGGCAGCACATCATGACAGAAAAGAAAGAAAAGAGCTGCTTACTTCATGGCCAGGGAGCAAAAGGGGCTAGGTCTCACTGTCCCTTTGAGGGCACACCACTGCCCTTGACTGGAAAACCTCCCAATAGGCCCCACTTCTTAAAGTCTCTACCATTTCACAATAGCAACCCATGGGCTCATGGCCTTTTGGGGAACATTCTAGATCTAAACTGTAGCACTTATTGAACATGTTTTGGGGAGCAGGAGCAGGTGAATGACACCATCAACCATCTGGGGTCTGTCCTCACAGTGACTCCCCAGGCTGACCCCAGCTGGAGCCCACAGAGAGCAAGGCTTCTGGTCATTTGTCAAGGGGGCTGTGAAGGCCCCTGGGTTTCTGAGTAGCTTTGGGAGAGGGAAGGAAACGACCACTGTGAACCAGTTTGCTACCAACCACCCTTGGGAATATTCTCTGCCTGCTTCATGCTGGGTTCTTCAACCTGACAAAGTGGTGGTGATCATAAGCTGGGTGAGAGACAAGGGCCAGGAAGAGCTAGAGTCTGGAATCATCATCATCAGGAAATTACTAATAGCAGCAAAGACACAAAGAAAACAAACTCTTACCTGGCATTTACCATGTACCACACAGTGCTAAGTCTTTGTCTGCATTCTTACTCTTCTGTCCTTACGAGAATCCTATGAAGCATGTAGTATCATTCCCATTTATCAGATGAAAATACAGGCATAGAAAAGTTCAGCCATGGGCCCAAGATCATTCAGCCAGGCCAGCATTTGAAACCAAAGAGTTTGACTTCATAGCTCCTACTCTTAAATTCTGTACTGCAGGGACATGCTAAAGGCAGCCCAGTTCCCTGACCATCCATGGATGAACACACCAGAAAGCAAGAGGCTACCATCTGCCCACTGCTCTAACCCTGCACCAGACTCTGTAGCTCCGGGCAGGGATGGGTGCCTGCTCCTTGCTAGGTTAGAGTTCTGTAGAGTCCCAGAAAGTGTGTATTGATTGAGAGGTGCTATGTGGACGATCTGGGCTGCCTCTTTCCCCTCAGCCCCATGATCTCTCCAGCAATGGCCTTTGGATTGCTGCTTGTCTTAAATGCCTGGATTGCTGCTGTCTGGAACCTAATCTCCATGCTGGTGGTTTTGGTTGCTATGGTAATTGAATTCACTTAAAGTTGTCTCCAAGCTGGTCTGTCTACCTCTTTCTGCTTGCAGCCTGGAAGGGCACAAGCTTAGGGCTGAGGGCATGAAGGAGGAGGGATCAGTGCCCTGGAACACCTGCATGTTTTTCCTGATCTAGAGGTCCTCCTCAGAGGCAATCAGAAGAGACTATTGTAGCAAAATGTTCTTTCCAAGTCTCTTTCCATCTTCCTCTTCACTGCCTTAACTCTTTTCTGTACAGAGATTTGAATTAGACCCATTGGCAAAGCAGGGCCACAATGGGAGGGTACTTTGAAAGCATCATCCAGTCCTCAGCATCCTGTTACTTGTGCAACAAACACTTACTGAGAGGTGACTGTGTTGTGAGCACTGCTGCTTGTCTCTGGATGCAGGGGTCTCTCTTGGGAAAGCTGAGCATCTAGAGCCACAGGAAAGGCCCCCTAATGGCCCAGTTCCATGGGCTACTACTCTGAGATTTCAGGAGATAAGTAGCTGTGACAGAGCTTGACAAGAAAACTTTACATTATGGGAAACTCCCCTTTCATCCTTCTCTGATGGAGAGAGAGTCATCATGTGGCCAGAGACTGCTGAGAGTGTGAAGAGGGACCAGAAAGTCTCAAATCTGAGCTGTAGTGGAATGGGATCTTCCACAGGCAGGACTTGCAGGGTAACTCACCCACATTCCCCCCACCATCCTAATGCAGGAGAAACATCAACATATATGACAAACGGCAAGGGTGGAAGCCAATGTCAGAGAGCTATCCGAGGGTGAGTGGGAATGACATGCCCTTTCCTGGCCAACATCACTTCACTTGGCAGTTAAGGGAGTGGGGATAAGAAGGTTGCAGTAGATTATGGTGGTTGTGTGTTTGTGGGCCCCAGTCTTTTAGTGATATCTGGGTGAAGCAAACAGAAAAATGTATCTAGCTTCAGCTAGACACCAGGAGCCACGGGAGTGCTTGGGAAGGCAATGCTTGAGGTGCAGCCAAGACCTTCAAGAAGTCACACTCCAGGGAGGATAAAAAATTAGCAGTACCAAGGGAGATGTCTTATAACTCAGGAAAGAGCAACGTGTTCTGGAAGACCAGAGCTGGGAGAGGGAAGGGGTATCTGAGAGGAATGTACACAAGGACAGTGTGTTGGGCTGCATTGGTAATGGGGAGAAGTTGTTCTGGAGACAGAAAGTCATTTTGTGCAAAGGCAAGGGCATGGGCAAATGCCCAGAGGTGTGACAATGAGCAGAATAGCCTGTCTAGTGGTAAGAGAACAGACTGAGCAAGGAGAGTGGCAGGAAACAAACCAAGTAGGAAAGGCTAAATGATGGAAATCCAAGTTTGGGTTCTATTATGCAGGCAACAGGGGACCCTTATTATTAAAGGACTGTGTATCAGCAAAACAACACTCACAGCAATGACAAGGCTGGGAGATAAGGGGGGCCGAACTAGGGCTGTTTCGCTAGCAATAAGGAAAGACCCAGCCAAGAATGGGGAGCAGCAGACACTGTGGTGGCTGGTGACTGACTGGGTGTGGGGGTGGGAGTGTGGGAAGAGGTAGCTAGTGCGCAAGCACATGGGAGAGTCAGGGAAGTCTCTGGGCAGAATCCTGGTGAGGAAGGAACTGATGTTAGGAACCACCGACACTAGCTTTGAGGAGTTCTGCTTGGGACAAGGGAGTGAGGTGTCTGGTACATTCAAAATCAAGTGCCTGATACACAGACAGAAGTGTATTTCTAGAATTAGGGGGAGAATGTGCATATGGGAATCATCAGAACAGAGGTAGCAGCTGAAGTTGTGGGAAGAGGCCACACTGCTCAGGGGGAAGGTGCAGAGCAGGGATGTGGGAAGAGGAAAAGACAGCTCCTTGGACAGGAAAAAGTCTGGGCAGCCAGCATCTTTGGGGAAGGCAAGGGAGTGACCAGGAATCTGGATTGATGGGAGCAGGCAAGTGCACAGCTAGGGTGGGCTTTGGAGAAAATGCTACCCAGAGAAAGGGTGAAAAGATCTAGAGCAGTAGCTCTTGAACGTGAGTGTGCATCAGAACCACTGGAGTCTGGTTAAGCCCCAGTAACCAGGCCTCATCCCTAATTTCTAAATTCACTAGGTGGAGCTCAGGAATTTGCATATTTAGCAAGTTCCAAAATGTTAAATTGATGCTGCTGATCTGGGGAGCACACTTCATGAATGACTGGACTAGACTGCTAAACCTGTACTTGAGAAGGTTCAAGTATCAAATCCATCCATTCCTTTATTGGAGACCAAGTTGGACATGATGAGAGGAGATAGCTGGGCTTTGATTAAAGAGCAGAGTTAGAGAAAAAGATGGAGCATGGGAGGCACCTCCTTAGGAATAGAATGGGTGCCATGAGTGCAGGGGGAAGTGGGGTGGGACAGAAAGATGCTGGAGGGTTGGCATGGGAATGACAGGCCAAGGGAATGTGATGGCATAAGAGGACTAGTGCCCTTGACTATGGGCCACAACAATGGTGAGCAGACTGCAGCCAGCCTCAGGTCTCTGTTTGGAACCCTGACTGAAAGTTTGGAAACTTCCTCCTAGAGAATCTCATCCCTCTTCCCCATCTCTCTCCGAACCTTCTAGGGTCATCACCAGCCTCTGGGCTTCTGCCTTCCTGAGTAGAATGGAGGCAGCTGCCTCATTTGCTGGGTCATTTTGCACAGGGGTTGCTCTGAGGACAAGAAGACTTGACACTTTTTTCATTTTGCATCCAAGACGCTAGATCAAGGTATCAAACCCTTGATACCTCAATGAGGCCTGACCACAAAGGTAGATGATCTCCAAGGCTGACCTACTTTGCCAGGGAGGTGCTGAACTTGATCCTTATTTTCTACTAGTGGAGTGAGTCCATAAAGAAAATCCAATTCATTGGTGTCCAGGAACACATTACCAAGATAGACGAGACACCATGGGCAGTATTTAATTATGAGCAGGCAGAGCAAATAGGAGGGACACAATAAAAATGCTAATCAGAGAGAGAGAGAAAAAAAGAGGCTTCATTTTCTTCTAGAATAAACTAAAGTCTATCTCTTCCCCCTCTCTTCTTATCCCTCAAATGAGTACCACAAGCCTCGTTCTGAATGTGATATGGTGACAGGTGTTAGCTCCACTCCCCAGTTTTTCCCTGCTTCCACTGCTTCAGCAGCCCAGTTCCTAGAAGGGAGGTTGGCCTTTCCTTGCAAACACACAGCTTCTACTGCAGCCAGATAGAGCTGGCACAGAACCTGGGTTCAGAGTTCAAGTCCATGTCCCAGGGAGCAGTTAAGCAAGGAACTATCTCCTCTTTCAGTAACCTATCCAGAATTTGCACAAGGAGGGAGGTAGACCCTGCAAGTGCCCCTTGACCAGCCAGAATTCAAGGTACTGGGTTGAATTGCTTGCCTGTATGTGAATCCAACTCCAGGCCACTTAGGATGAACTTGGGGAGACCCAGCCAGGCCCTAAACCACAGGTTCTTAGCTCCATCCAACTGGACTGCACTTGACTTTGAACTATAGCTCAGGGTTTGCAGCCCATTCCTGTCACTCCAAGTTTGGCTTATTACTCATGTAGTGAGATCCTGTGGGTCACTGTGTTCTTCCTCGTTAGCCTGCTCAAGGGAAGATGAGACACTCACTGTGAGATAGGGAAGGACAACACTGCAGTGAGCTGGCCTCAACCCTGGCACAAAGAGGATCCTTCTAGATCTCCATGCTAGACTCCCTTGGGGAGAGTTCTGCCCCTTTCCATTCCTCACCAGAGATTTGTAGTAATGGACAGTGGAATGTTTTATCTGAACGTTGCTGGATGGTTGTGCTATGAATCCGCTATGGGTAATCAGGATGGAATCTTGATAACAACAACAAAAAAAAGTTATTCACTTCCAATGCAGATTCAAGGGGTGAGCCAAGGCTTGAGAACTGCAACAGCCCCCCACTAGTATCAAACCCATCACTGACTATGTCCCTTCATGGATATCATCCCAAATGCTTCTCCCAGTAGATGAATGGGTAGGGTGGGAATTTTGTTCCTTTTTCTTTCCTGTTTATGCAGGGCTGGAGGTTGAACCCAGTGCCCTACACGCTAGGCAAGCACTTCACCACTGAGTTGCACCCCTACTGTCCCCTTTTTAATTTCTTTTTTATTTGAGTCACAGTGCTTCTGGCCTCAAACTTGTGATCCTCCTATCACAGCCTCCTGTATAGCTGACATTATTAAGTGCGCTGGCTATTCCTTTTTCTTTCTTTCTTTGTTTTGGCCTTCTTTGAAAATATATTTTTTCCTGGAGATATATTCTTTATTTTCATATGGTTCAACCAAATGTCACCAGTTCCCTGAGTAGCCTTCCAGAGCTATTTTATGCAAATACAAGCAAACACACACATATTGTCTCCTCCACAATACACACACACCTTCACATAGATGGAAGCTTGCTTTACACATTGCTATGCACCTTCCATTTTTTCACTTAACATATTTTGGAGCCTATTCTATAACAGAATGAGTGAACTTACATCATTCTTTTGGGTGGCTGCATTGGAGTGTATTCTAGAAATTAGTTTATTTAACATGTCCATTTAAGTTGTTTCTAAATGTTAACTTTTACAAATAAAGTTGTAATGAACAAACCTATGGGCAAGTATAGCTATAGGATGTGTGTAAATGCATTGGAAGACAAGGCTCTAGTAGAGGAATTGTGTGGTTGTGGGCTTTACCATTTGTAAATCTGATAGTTATGGGGAAATTGACTTTCATAGATAGCTCCCCATCCCCCCTTTTTAAGAGATGACAAAACTGGAGCTTCAAGAGAGTAAATGACTTGACTAAAATAATATAGACAGTAAGAAAAACAACTGGGATAAGAAACAAGTTTTTGTTTGTTTCTTTTGTTTTGTTTTTTCCTCTTGGTTCTTGCCTTGATACTTTCTGGGTAACGAGCTCAAAGAAATCAGGAATGTCAGCTTCAGATATTTAACGTTATGTACCATGGGTTCAACTTTGGGAAAACCAAAGTCCCTGACCTCAAAGGAACCTATACTTAGAAGGGGAGAGAGACAAGTAAAGAAGCAATTTTGGTTGAGCATGGTGGGATGAAGATGAGATCTAAGGAGGAAGTGCAATGAGAACACAGGGAGGGCCCCTGGTCAGCAGAGGCTTCCAGGAAGAGGAGGTATTTAAAATGACATTACATAATCTAAAAATGCTATTTTTTAACATTAATGATGACTTCACTCTTTTCCAACCCTCAGTATGTCCCATCTCAAACCTTTTCTCAAAGTTATTCATAAATAGCAAAATGAGTTACTTTGTGGAGGCTTAGTATAGTTGGAATAACAACAATAATAAAGGCTACAGTATATTGGGTTCAGACTGTGTGCCAGGCACTGTTTTCTGGCTCAGCCATTGATTAGCAGTGTGACCTTGAGCTGGTGACATCTCTCGTGTGTATTAGTACTCACTGCTAAAATGAAAAAGTCAACCAGATGATCCCTAGCTCCCCACCAATTCTCATGCCCTATGGCTCTGTCTCTTTCTAAGATCACAGAAGCCTCTGCTGGGGATAAGGAAGTGTCTGGGAATGGGGCATCAGGGAAAGTGAGTACAAGAATAAGACAGCCCTCCAACTTGCGTATCAGCCTTGGGAAACTCCACTTTGAGAGACAGGCTTGTTATGATTTAGCTCTAGAGGTCCCCCAAAGATCATGGGTTTGAATACATGGTCCCCAGGTAGTGGTGTTGTCCTGGAAGGTTATGGAGACTTTAGGAGGTAAGAATCTAGCTTTGTGGAAGTGAGTCACTGGGGGATAGGCTTTTGGAGGTTTTTACCCAGACCCATGGCCCAAGTCACTCTCTACCTCCTGCCCTGCAATGCCATGAGATTATCTACCACAGGCCCTGGTGCCGCAGCTGCCATTGCCATGCTTGCCTGCTACCATTTTGGACTGATCCTCTGTGAACTATGAACTTCCAATAAACCTTTTCCTCCATAAGTTTGTTTGGGTTGGTTTTTCTGCTATAGGAATGACAGCCAACTGATAAAATGCTGCTGTGTCACATAAATAATAATAGTGACAATACTTTTATATTTTTCCAAAGTGGCTTCATCTGTTATGCTATTTGTTCTTTGTAACAATGATGCAAAACAGGAACTCAGGGAGGCACCAGTCTCTTCTGGAGGTGGGAAAACTTGGGCAGATCTGAGGTAGCCTACTCAGCCTAAGTCTCCTGGTGAAACCAGGTTGCAGCCTGGGCTAGACCCAGGACTTTCGCCCTGATATTGACTAGCTCTGTGATTCCATACGCAGGGCAAAATTCTGGCTGGGAGAAATGCAAAGTGTGCATGACCTCTAGAACCCTGCATTTAGTAGGCTTTTGTGGTACCATGCCCTCCTACCTCACCATCCACCTGTCAGCATGATAAGCCTTTCCCTGGTTGCTGGAACCAGGCCTTTATTTCCACAGAACGACTCTAAAAAGTAGTTTTGGTGACTCAGCACCAATCTGTGGCTGCTGAGCCTATTCTAGCTTTTGGCTTAGCTGTGATGGTACTTCTGCCTGGTATCAATGACTCTGCTAGACCCACCTGCTGACCTGCCTCACCCCCTACCTCCTCTTGGTCTGGCCCAGCCTTGCTCCTCTGGGTCCTGCCTTTCTGAGGACTCCAGCACTGCTCTAAAACTCTCCCCAGGGCAGGTTGCAGAGTCTCTACTCTGAGCCATTGGGCTTTGCTTGCTTCTAGATCTCCTTTGCTGTGCTCTGTTCAACACATATACACCATCCACTGGACCCATCTGATACTAACCACCAGTGATGATGTCTAGCTACTTCCCATGACATGCTTGTCAAGTTATTTGCCTGTTGGGCTCCCTCCTTCCCATTGCTTCTGCATTTGCCCTTAAGCTGCTCACCCACTACAATGGGTCATGTCCTAGTTCTAGGCCTAGTCTTGGTGATCTGGTGACCTGGCAGTCTGCAGACTTTAAACTCCATTTTGACAGGTTCTCATCCCCAAAGTTAAAAGCCAATAAGCTGGGTATCCTGGAGCAACTTGCTACCTCACCCTTTCTGGGGCCCTGATGGGAAAGCACCCCAATATTCCCTTTGCCTACAGGTATAAATAAGAACACAGCCATTGGGGGTCCTTTGAGAGAAAGGTCTATCTGAAAACAGATGTGATTACTATTTCCATCACCTTTATAATCCTCTAATCATACATTTACAGAAGGGAGCCTGGCCAGGGTAAGTCCATTATATAAATAGCAGGAAAAAGGAGGCTCCGCGGTATATACCAACCATATGCCTAGTAGAAACATAGGATTTTCTGTTTTTAGTGAGCTGAAAAATTAATAAGGTCTTAATTAATAAGTTAAAATTAATAACTAATAATGTAATATTAGTAATTAATTAATAATTAATAATAAACAATAAATTTTATTGAAAATAAAAATTTTATAATAAAATAGAATAATGATAAAATAATGAATTAATAAGGTAAAAATAATAAGGTATTAATTGAGGTATTTTTCCTCAAACAGCTCACATCCATGCTGCTAGGACCTATGTTCATATTAAGAAAAAGAATATGATAAAGACATATCACATTTCTACGGCCAATGGAGATGCTGGTCTGAGCTCCCAGTCCTGTCAGTTGGCTAGATAGTGTGGAGGAGCAGCTGACTGCCCGTGAACAGACTCCACCATGACTCTCGGCCTTGGATCCCCAAAGTATTAACCTGCAGGCTTGTCTTCCTATGGAAAGGAGGTTCCAATACCCTTGTTCAGAATGAGTCCTTAACAGAGTTGTTTTTTCCTTTGAGATGGGGGAAAAACAGGGACACATGGGGGTGAGGGCTCTAGAAGGCGGGGGGAACTCTTCCAGGGTTTCCTCGTGTGAAACTGTAACTTAACCCAGGTGGCCCAGGTGGAAGATCAGGGAGAAGGCCTTGGTGACAGTGCAGCCACCCAGGCCACTCCAGGAAAGGCGTCATCTCCTGGGAAACATACCCAGCTTTCTTCATTTTAGATGATTCCCAAGTAGAGGCCAATCTTTCCTTCCAGAAGATGGGTTTACTTATACATAAGAATCTCTTTCCTGGTTTGAGCAGAACATTATCATTTGCCTTTGCTGCCTGCAGACCACCCCAGAACTCAGCAGCATATTAGAATAAGCATTTACTTAGCTCACAGGGCTGTGAGTCACCTTCAGTCAGTCTCTCTGCATCACGTAGCTCATCCTACTTCCTGGACCAGAGTGGATGGCAAAAGCACCTGGATGTGAGCAGAAACATGCAATACTTCTTAAAACTTAGGCTGAGAACTGTCACACCATGACATGGCCAAAGCCAAAGCTAAGGAGTAGAAAAAGATACTCTACTTCCTTATGGGAAGTACTGCAGGTCACAAGCAAGAGGTGTAAGTAGTGAGCGGCGAAGAATGGGGGCTAATGACACAGCCAACAATACTCAGAAAGGTGTCACAATCCTATGCCCTCCCTCCCCCAAAACTCTTGCAGAGGTCTCCTCACTGCCCCTCTGCTGGGATGGCTGAGATGATGGAAGATCCACCAAGGGAAGACCAGTCAGCCAGAGTAATTTGGCCTGGTGACTCCCTGCCATGTGTCCTGCAGTGGTTAGCATGTGGGCACATGAAGAATGGTAGGACAAAGAGTTTGCACTAAGTATCATGAGTGATTAGGTCTTCAGGAGTTATAGTTTCTAGGTTTGAAATTTCCCTGCAAAAATCTTGTGGCCAGAGGAACATATGTGTTGTTGTTGTTGTTGTTGTTGTTGTTAGGCACTGTCGAGTTGGTATCCAACTCATAGCGACCCTCATAGGGTTTTCAATGGTTGCCTGTTTCGGGATTGCCTTGGGAGTGGATTGCCAGGCCCTTCTCCCATTTTTGCGGTGCTGGGAATTGAACTCAAGACCTCAGAGACTGCAGCGCAGCGCTCTACCAACTGAGCTAAATCCCAGCCCCTGAGGAACATATAGTAAAGAGCAAAAATGGGAACCAGTTCAGCTTCAGGTCATGTGACTCACTTTACTGCTAAATGGGAAGCATGAACCAGGGAGATGCATAATGCTGTGCCCAACTTCAGCTGGAAGCCAGCGCATGGAGCTGAGATCTTGTAAATCAGGTGCCCCAAACCCTGGGCTGCCAACCGGTAGGACTATTAGGAACTGGGCCACATAGCAGGAGGTGAACAGTGGGGAAGCGTGCAAACTTCATCTGTATTTATATCTGCTCCTCATCACTCTTATTACCACCTGAGCTCCACCTCTGGTCCACGGAAAAATTGTCTTCCATGAAACCGGTCCTGGAGCAAAAAAAGTCCATTGCTATAAATGAGTCGAATAGAGATTTCACAGCATTTTGACAAAAGAGGCTGGCCTTGCCAGACCCCTGACTCTTCAGGTTAACAGGTCCAAAACACAGGCTGATGTGTTTCCATCAATGCAAGTGCCTGGAAACTAGGCTGTAGTGACAGCAGCTCTCATAGTTTTCCAAAAATCTGTGATACAGCTCTCCCTTCCCAGCCCTGCCGTCCTCTCCATCCCCCAAATTAAATAAATCCTTGCTGTTGTGTTCCCTGCCATGGAGCATATTATTTCACCATGTCTCATTTACTAGAGGTTACCAAAAGAAAGCTAAATTGGGATTTTGTTCAGCTGCTGATGACTCGTCCCTATTACCCTAACTCATTTTCAGTGGCATTTCAACACTTTAGTAATGAATTAGCTCTACCATTTCTGGCACAAAGAAAAGAAGGTTTAAATTAATTTTCAGCAAGGGATACTATTGGTTCAGGCAACTTCCCTCCCACTGTGTTAACATCAATGTCTTGTCTTGTTAAATGCCTATAAACAAGTGTAACACTCTAACAAGCCACAAATTAACTTATTGACACCTCTGTCAGCTGCTCTCTGCTTCCCAAATCCCTGCTTTATGGATATACAGTGGTTCTACAGAATGGGGCTCTGATGGAACACTGGAAAGAGGAGACTGTGTTGCCATCTGGGTCCCCTGCTGCTCATTTTTGTTCTCTGATTTACACTAAATAGTAGATTGTTGGAATTCGGCTCTCCTCCCCTGGAGTTCATTTGGGGCACATGTATTTGTGGCTTCTCCCCAGAGAGAATGGACCACACTCCTGTACTTGCTTCTCCCCAGCTTTCTCAAGGAGTGTCCTCATTGACTGTGACACTGGGCAGTCCTCACCATGTCAGCAAATCAGACTGCAGAGGACAAAATTACTGGCAGCCTTTTAACCAGCTCATTTTGTGTGCTGCTGAGACCTAAGGATCCCAGGGCCCAGGTCATATCCAGTATGATGCTCCACCATGGACTGTCAGCCTGCCAGGCCACAGGATAACTGAATGGTTGTTTTTATTAGAGGACAAGGCAGGAGAGACTGGCCTTAACCCACAGGTAAGAGAACCTTCCTTGAAAGATCAGGAAGAACTGCCTGAGACTGATGCTGGTTACAGCCATGGCCAGAAACTGGCACGTGGCACATGGTCAGTACCATCACGATTCTTCTGTTGAACTCCTCCTCCAGATGCCAGGAACAAAACTGACAGCAAGCTGGTCACCTGCGGCAGGCTCAGGTGTCCCTAGAGACAGTGGGGAAGATGAGATGACACATACTTTCGATGTGGAGATTTCATAAGTTTTCTGATATTCAAAATCACACAGTACTTTTCAAGTTCACATTATTCCATATTTATGTAGGAAATCTCTCCTGTATAATTCCTCCATGAACATAGCAGTGTTATTAGAGATCGGAAGAATCAACAATAGGAATGGGATATGCAAACACCACTGCAGGGTGCTGATCTCTAGAGAGATAGACTTCCTGGCCCTGTCCAAGCCAGCCTCTCATGTAGCGTGGCTGGAGAAGGACCCCATGCTCTCTCAGCTTTTCTCAGGGACATCAACCCCAAAGGAGACAGGAAACTGCATTGAGCATGTGTGAATGTATGTATGCACACACATGCTTGTGTGCACACACACACGTTAGGCACTGGATATAGAGGAGGCTGTCATGGAGGGGGAGATGGAGGAAGGAACTGGTAAAGAACAAAGCTTGGCTCACTCAAGGGAGCTTGGGTGGCGGCTTCTTTCAACATTCTCCTTCACAGAGTTTTCCTTAGCATTGGAGGGCTTGAGAGACCTCTCACTTCTCCCCTCTACGTTCACTCCATAGATGATCTCATCTAGTCTTCTGGCTCAACATATCTGACACTCCTCCACCTTCTCCCCTGACCTCTTGTCTCTCATTGATACTTGATATGCACTGGAGATCTCAAGCTCAGCATGCCCCCAAACTGACTACTGATTTCTCCTTCCACACCTTGCTCCCACCTCTCCCACCTCTGAAAGTAGCAAATCCATTTTGCCAAGATACTCCAGCCAAAATCATGGATGCTCCTTTCCCTCCTCTTTCTTTCATATTCCATGTTCAATTCATCCACAAATCTTATTGGTTTTATCTTCAAAATATATGTAGAGACCAATACAACTTACTCTCTCAGTTCTGCTATCCTAGGCCAAGTCACCTAGACTAACCTCCCATATGATCTTCCTTGGTCCACCCTGGTAGCAGTCCCTGCAGTCTATTCTCCACAGCCCTCAGATAGCACCTTTGAAAATCCATGTCAGATCACATCACTCCTTTGTTCAAAATTTTCACTCAGGGAAAAGCACAAGCCCTTAAATGGCCTCCAATGACACACAAAACCAGGTCCCACAGCCTCTAAGACCTTATCTCATTCTCTCTTCCTTGCTCACTTTGTTCCAACACACTGGTCTCCTTGCTTTTCCTCAAGTCTTCTATGTACTCTCCTGCCTCAGTGCCTTTGCAATTGTGGCTCCCTCTGCAGGGAGGGCTTTTCCTGAGGGCATGGCAAATCTCACCCCTTAATTCTCTTAGGATAATTTTCACTAAAGCCTCTTCTGACTACCTCATAGAGCTACCCCTCCCTCTACCTATTTCCTGCCTTTTCTTTTCTATATTTATCACTATCATATTTTATGCATATATTTCTCGGCCTTATCCACTAGAATATAAGGTCCATTAGGGCAGATATATATTTTGGGGGGGTCAGGTGTTAGTTCATTGTTATATCTGTGCATGTAATAGGTATATAATAGCCATAAATGAATGAACCAACACATGAATGCTCCTATCCCTCTACATCCCAGCTGGCCTCTGGAGCCTCAGGTCAATGGTGGCATAGTGGGAGGATCCAAGAGAAGATTTTATTCTCTCCTCTAACAGCTGCCTGTCAGTCTAGAATATCCTTCTCTCTTCATCTAACTCCAACTCATACTTCAAGGGTCAATTTAAATATCACTTCTTTAGTCTGAGGGACTAAATTAGTTTCCTCTGTTAAATGCCTCTGTGGTTCCTGGTATTTCATTTTGCAGCACTTTGCATGCTCAGGATTTTATAATAAATCATTCATAGTTGTGGTTTAATGTCTGTTTTCCCCAATAGACCATGAATGTCACCAGATAGGGACTGTCTCAGTTTTTGTTCTTAGCTAGTTCCCCACCCCCAGAACATGGCTCAGTACATGTGTGTACTCCATCAGGAAGAGTGGGCAGTGGAGAGAACATGGGATTTAAAATGTTTGAAGAAAGCTTAAAGGTATGGTGAGGGCTCCATGGTGTCACACAGCTTGCTGCTTTTGTTAGGGGCCATTGAGTCAGGTCTGACTCACAGTGACCCTATGTACAACAGAACATAACACTCCTCGACTCTGTGCCAGGTACACAATCTTTTTTATGTTCAAGATCATTGTGGCAGCTACGTGTCAATCCATCTAGTTGAAGGTCTTCCCTTTTTCTTTGACTCACCACTCTCCCAAACATCATGAGGACAGCGATTGGTCCCTCCTAACAACATGCCCAAAATATGTAGGACACAGTCTAACCATCCTTGCTTCCAAGGAGCACTCTGGTTGCACTTCTTCTAGGATGGGTCTGTTGGTTCTTTTGGCAATCAATGGTATATTCAATATTTGTCTCCAGTACCATAATTCAAAAGCATCAATTCTTCTCCTACCTCCCTTATTCACTATCCCCAGAAAGTTAAAAAAGTATGTAAATGAGAAATTTACATTGTTGCAAGGGTCAAAGCCAGACTCCCCACTTCCTGAGTTGTGAGAGGTAGCCACATCTGGGTCTGACTCCTTCCTCTGTTGTTGTTGTTGTTGTCATTGTTGTTGTTGTTAGGTGCTGTCAAGTCAGTGTCCAACTCACAGCGACCCTACATACAATAGGCAAAACACTACTGTTAGTGCTTCCATGCTATTCATAGGTTTTTCAACAGCTGATTGTATTTTGGGAGTGGGTTGCCAGATCCTCCTCCCAAGGCTACAGCACCTGGTGTTCCCAGGTGGTTTGCCATCCAAGTACTAACCAGAGTTGACCCTGCTTAGCTTGCAAGATCTGACAGGATCATTCAAAAGCAACTGTAGCAGTATATAGACAGGAAACTACTAGAAAACCAAGCCGGATTCAGAGGAGGGCATGGAACCAGGGACATCATTACTGATGTCAGATGGACATTAGCCAAAAGCAGAGAATACCAGAAAGATGTCTATCTATGTTTTATTGACCATACAAAGGCATTTGACTGTATGGATCACAACAAATTATGGATAACATAGTGAAGAATAGGAATACCAGAGGACCTAATTGTACTCAGAAGGAATCTGTACATGGACCAGGAGGCAGTTGTTTGAACAGAACAAGTAAAAACTGCCTGGTTTGATGTCAATAAAGGTGTGCATTAGGGCTGTATCTTTTCACTGTACCTCTTCAATCTATGCTGAGCAAATAATCTGAGAAGCTGGACTTTACAAAGAAGAATGTGGCATCATGATTGGAGGTAGACTCATTATTAACATGTGTTATGCAGATGACACAACTCTGCTTGCTGAAAGTAAAGAGGATTTGAAATATCTACTGATGAAGATCAAAGACCACAACCCTGAGTATGGATTGTGCCTCAACATCAACAAAGCAAAAATCCTTACAAGGGGGTCAGTAAGAAATTTCATGAAAAATGGAGAAAAGATTGAGGTTATCCAAGATTTTGTTTTACTTTGCTCTATAATCAATACACATGGAACATCAGTGAAGAAATCAAAATATGTATTGCATTGGGAAAAGCTGTAGCAAAAGACCTCTTTAAAGTGTTGAAAAGTAAAGCTGTCACATTGAAGATGAAGGTGTGCCTGACTCATACCATGGTATTTTCAGTGGCAATCCATGGTTGTGAAAGCTGGACACTGAGTAAGGTAGAAAGGAGAAAAATTGATGCTTTTGAATTATGGTGCTGGAGACAAATAATGAATATACCATAGACTGCAAAAAGAACCAACAGATCCATCCTAGAAGAAGTGCAAACAGAGGTCTCTTTGAAGCAAGGATAGTTAGAATGTGTCTTATGTATTTTGCACATATTGTCAGGAGGGACCAATCACTGGAGAAGGACATGATGTTTGGGAGACTGATGAGTCAAAGAAAAAGAGGAAGACCCTCAACTAGATGGATTGACACAGTAGCTGCCACAATGGGCTTAAACATAAAAAAGATCATGTGCCTGGCACAGAGCCGGGGAATGTTTTGTTCTGTTGTACATAGGTCACTATGAGTTGGACCTGACTTGATGGCACCTAACAACAACAACAACAACAACAACAAGAAGCTCTTCTCGGGTATTGCAGTGATTCCTCTTCTGGAGCAAAGAAGTCGAACTACGTCCTCTGGTTTCCACCTCTCTACCTTCCTCCCCTCTTTCAATGCTTGAGACCCTGTGATTTCCTTGTATCCAAAATTTCCACCTGCTTCATTAGCACTTCTGTCCTGATATACTGGGTTTTGCTTAAAATTTGCTGCTAATTTGAATACAACCAGTAAGTTTTCTCAATGACATTTCCTTATAGCTGTATCTCAAACTTGGTTTAGATATCAACTAAATGAACATTATGTACTAATGGTGAGGGTACAGGAAGAAGGAAATGTCATTTTTTGACTCAGAGCTCTTACAGCTGTGGAGCCCACAGACCATAGCTGATTGTAGGTCAGTGATAGTGATACCTCTTCTCACAGTCCATGGCCAATTCCCTGGGCCAAGCAACCCTGTGTTCTGCTTGGATTACTGCAATGGCTTCTTGTTGCTCCCTTGCCCTTGCCACCACAGTCTATTCTCAATACATCAGCCAAAGAGGTCTATTTAACAAGAAAATACATCCCTGTCCTTCCTCAGCCCCAGCCCTGCAATATCTCCCCATCCTCAGAGCAGAAGCCGAAGTTTTGACACCATCCTGAAGACCCTGCATGAATTGGCATTTGCCCCTGCTCTTAGTTCACCATTATTCTCAGATTTCCTTTTCTATTACTCACTATAGTCTGCCTTTTGTTTAATGAACCAAGGATGGAAAATATTCACAAAAAAAGAAATTGCATCTGAGCTGAACATTTACAAACTTTTTTCTTGTCACTATTCCCTAAACAAGGTAATGTAATAACTATTGACACAGCATTTACATTGTGTTTGGTATTATAAGTAACCTAGAAGTGATTTAAAGTGCATAGAATGTAGGGTATATGCAAATATCATGCCATTTTATATAGGGACTTGAGTACTCATGGATTTGGGAATCCTGAGGGGTCCTGGAACCAAACCCATGCAGGCACTCTGCATGTCTTTACCGTTCCTGCTCCCTACATATCAGCCCCTTTGCCATTTGCTGTAGATAGAATGCTTGTGTGCCCTCTAAAATTCTAATCTTGAAACCTAACCCCTAATATGGGTTAGAGTAAACTCTAGCTCTCTGGGATTTAGCTCAGTTGGTAGAGAGCTGCACTGTGGTCTGTGAGGTCCCAAGTTCAATTCCCAGCACCACAAGAATGGGAGAAGGACCTGGCAATCCACTCCGAAGGCAATCCCGAAACAATCAGCCACTGAAAACCCTATGAGGGTCGCTATGAGTCAGATACCGACTCGACGGCACCTAACAACAACAACAAACTCTAGCTCAGTACAGTGCTTTTTCTGTACACCCTGAGGGTCTGGGTTTGATCCCTGCACCACAGAAATGGGAGAAGGGCCTGGCAACCCACTTGTGAAATAATCCTGAAACAATCAGTCATTGAAAACCCTATGAAGATCAGAGAAGCACGGACATAGTGTCACTATGAGTCAGACCTGACTCAATGGCACCTAACACACACACACACACACACACACACACCCTAATATGGGAGTATTTGGAGGTGGGCTTTGGGAAGTTGATTGTATAACAGGCCCCAGAGAGCTCAATTGCCTCTTCTGCCATGTGAGGACACAGCAAATAGATGGCCGCTTATGAACCAGAGGGTCCTCAGGAGACATCAGACTTTCCAGAGCTTTGATCCTGGACTTCCCAGCCTCTGAACCCCTGAGAAATAAACTTCCTGCTATTAAGCCACCCAATCTGTGATATTGTATCCTACTAGCCCAAATGGACTAACCACACCAACACACCAGACACCCAGACCTATGGCCTTTCTACTGGCTGCTGCACTTGACCCCTCCCCATCCACCTCCTTCAAGCCTTTGCTCAAATCACCTTCTGTATGGGGGCTGTTAGCATGGTTACTCTATTTAGTATCCTACCTACCCTTATTCTGCACCCCAATCTCCTGACACTACTCTACTTATTTTCAACGGTACTTACCATTAACATTCCAGAAATTCTGCATACATGTGATATAGAATTGTTCATTCACATTCTTTTCCAGGTAAGATGTTAACTCTTGCTGTTAGGGACCAATTTTGTGCCCTTTTCTTCCCAAGTGCCTACAACAGTGCCTGGCCCAGAGCAGGCAACCAAGAAATATTTGTTGAACTGATTTGTTCAAGCCCATAGTTCTAGCTAGTAGCTGAAACTTTTTAAGCACTAACTCTGGGTCAAGCATAGCAAGCCTGGTAGATATACTAACTCATTTAACAGACAGTAAGTTTTAAACTGTCTACAGCTATACTGGGCTGGGATTTAGCTCAGTTGGTAGAGAGCTGTGCTGCAGTCTTTGAGGTCCCGAGTTCAGTTCTCAGCACCCCAAAAATGGGAAAAGGGCCTGGCAATCCACTCCCAAGGCAATCCCAAAATAGTCAGCCATTGAAAACCATATGAGGGTTGCTATGAGTTGGATACCGACTCGACAGCACACAACAACAACAACAGCTATACCACCTTGGCATCCCATCTTGTCAGATCTGAGGAGCTAAGCAGGGTCAGACCTGGTTAGTATTTAGGTGGGAGATCACCTGGGAATACCAGGTGCTGTAGACCTGGGAGAATGACCTGGAAGCCGACTCCCCAAAAAACAATCAGCCATTGAAAACCCTATGAATAGCAGAGAAGCACTGACAAGAGGGCTGGGCATGGCACAGAATCGGGTAGTATTCTGTTCTGTTTTACTTATGGTTGCTTTGAGTTGGACCCGGCTTGATGGCACCTAAAAACCAACAACAGGTACTGAACTATAACAGCTTTCATCTCCTCAAAGGTATGAAGCGCCACTTACTGGTTTTGTGAGTGATTCTCAACCAGATGAAGCTTGTACATCTAGGACGGGTGAGAGGGGGAGGGGCTGAAAGGACAAGGGGGAGGTTTGTGTATTGCAACACTGTTTCGGTACACCAATTGCTTTTATGGTACAAATAACAAAAATTACACTTTAAAATATTTTGCTCTGCTAGTTAGGTCGGGATATGGAGGGTAAACAACATAGAATCAGAAAGTATTATTATAAGTGGTGTGAATGGAAATGAGGTCCCTAAATGGAACATTCATACTACAGGGAAATAGAATCACAAGGGCAAGAGGGTTGACAAGATACAACTGATTCTTTCTGTGATGCCCAGAGATAAAAGAACATCTAAGCTTACACTAGAACATGACTTTAAAAATGCATGTGTAATTTGAGTCCACTGAGCTTCTCAAGCCATGGATACCTGCACTCTCACTCCCAGAGCTCTCATTCAGGTAACGGCCCTCCTCCCCACCTGTTCATCCAGGCCTCAGCCCACTGTGGCCTCCATACTCCCTCGTGTGGCAGAAGCCCTCAGAGACATTGGCTTATTTCTTGAGTGAAGTGGGTCTGGAGAGCCCTCACATACAATAAATTTAGTCAATGAACCTCAGCTGTCCTTGTATATCTGTGCTGTCCAGAAGGACAGCTGTTGAATATGTGTGGCTATTGTTGTTTGGTGCCATCGAATCAGTGTCAGACTCATAGCGACCTCACAGGCAAAACACTATTGTCAGTGCTTCTATGCTATATTCATAGGGTTTTCAATGGCTGATTGTTTTTTGAGAGTTGGTTGCCAGATCCTTCTCCCAAGCCTACAGCACCTGGTGTTCCCAATTGGTTAAGCGGTCTCCAATCCAAGTACTAACCAGGCCTGACCCTGCTTAGCTTCGAGATCTGACTGGATCGGAAGCCATGGTGGTACGGCTGCAGGTTGTATGGCTACTGGGCACTTGAAATGCAACTAATCCAAACTGAGACATGCCATAGTGTAAAATGTTCATTGGATTTCAAAGACTGAGTCCAAAGGACATAAAGTATCTCAGTACTATCATCTTCATATTGGTTACATGTTGGCATTAATATTTTGGATAATGAGTTCAATTAGTTACATCTAGTTTTTGTTTTGTCTTGTTTTACATTCTCAAATGTGACTACTAGAAAATTTAAAGTTCCATGAGTGGCTCATACTTGGGGCCTGCATTATTGTTCTGTTGTTTTGTTTTTGAGACAGAGTCTCACTGTGTAGCCTAGGTTAGCCTGGAAGTCTCAATCCTCTTACCTCAGCCTTCCAAGAGCTGGGATAATAGGCACGTGCTGCTGAACTCAGCTTTATATTTATATTGGACACACTGACATTGTCATTGTTCCTCTTGGTTTCCACTGGGCCAATGTTCTCCCTACTACCATGCCATCTTCGTATAGACAAGTGTCACTGTCATTCTGCTGAGCAGGATCTCTGCTCCACCAGCAGATCAAGGATCTTCTACCAGGCATGACTCTCAGCCAGTGGTCCTACCACCAATACCCTCAAGTCCTCAAGGTCTCAAAGTAGCCACACACCATGTGGCAAGTTGGGAGAAAGCACCTCTCTTTCCATTTTATAATCCTATGCAAAGGGTCCTGAGCAGAAAAAGCTCCTTGTGTTCATGGGTCTCTCTCTTTTTTTTCTTACTACCATTTCTGCAGGAAACAGAGGGGGGCCAGTGTCAGGATTTTACTTTGTTTTGTATTATATTTATTATAGCATTTGCTTTTTATTTTTACTATTAATTAAACTTTAGTAAGGTATACTTTGCATATAATAAAATGCATTCATCCAAAGTATATAGTTCAATGAGTCTTGACAAATGACAAATCCATGTAATGCCACCCTAATCAAGATACAGAACATTTTCATTGCTCCAAAAAGTTCCCTATGCTGAGGAAGATTTAAGAGCCAGCTAAAAAGCCATATTCAGAAAATGACCTTCACATAATTTGAACAGATGTCACCTGTCGGGTCCCTTGTTCTCTGTCTCTATAGAATGATTCTCAGTCATGAGACTTCTCTGTTGTTATTTTTAGGTGCCGTCGAGTTGGTATCCAACTCATAGAGCACAACAAACAAAACACTGTTGTCATGCTTCTCTGCTATTCATAGGGTTTTCAATGGCTGATTGATTTTTGGGAATGGGTTGCCAAGTCCTTCTCCCAACCCTATAGCACCTGGTGTTCCCAGGTGCTCTCCCATCCAAGTAATAACCAAGTGTGACCCTGCTTAGCTTCCAATACCTGATGGGGTCAGACGCCAAAGTCGTACAGCTGCAGGCTTTGTTCAGAGAAAATCAGAGAAACTCAAAAGGTAGAATGTACTAGGCATGGTGGCACACACACACCTGTAATCCCAGTACTTGGGAGGTAAAAGCAAAAGGGTCATAAATTCGAGGCCAGTCTACATATATAGCTACATATATAATGAGACTCTGTCTTAAAATACCAAACAGAAACCAATTAATAATCAATCAATAAATCAATAAATAGTGTGCATTGGACTCTGGACGCTCAGACCCCAGAAGAAAGGAAGTGGTGGGCTAGACTCAGAAGGAAAGAGAAGCCCAAAGCTCTTTCAGCACAAATCTCAAGAAAGAGCCTTGTGGCCTAGGAGAGAACTTTAAATTTGGTCCCCCAAACCACACTAGCATTTGAAATGTCCTAACCAAGGTTCTAGTCAGAGAAGACATTTTGGGAAAGTAGAATATTGACTAGAGGCAAGTCAGGTATTGAGATTTAGGCACAGAATCTTGAGAGCACAGAATCATAAAAGGAAAACAGAAATTTAATCCAGCAGAGAAGAGCAAATTGCCTGCAGATAGCTGTTTAGGGATAGAGTGCTGATGATTTTTCTCCTTTTCCATTTTTTTTTTCTTTCTTTCTTGGTCCCAGTGCCCTTTCCACTACTCTGTGTTGAGTCTAATGAAGTTTGATGGGGGAAAAGAGGCAGGGGCATATGGGGGATGACACGTCAGTTCAAATGAGCATCAGGACTGAGGAGCAGCACCTTGTTTCTCTCTCCTGACAGCATCCCCAGGGAAGAGAGGCATGTACTAAGGACAGTGGCAGGAATCTCCTATGGTCTGCATCTTAAATTACTTCTTTGAAACAGGGTGAGTCACTGAGGTCCCTCCAAAGACCCAGTTACATCAAGTCCAAATATGGCCAGATGTTTAGGGAAGCAAGGCTCTTGCCTAGACCAATCCCAATCAGGCTGTCCCAGTGCCCAGCCCCACCCCCACACATGTAGGCCGGAAGATGGGGGGGCAGTTAGAGCATTTCATCCTTGCAGTCCAGAGCCATCCATCTCTTTCCAGAACCTGAGTGTTCCTCTTGCAGGACACATGTTGCTGGACAGGGCCACAGAGAGGGTCAGAGAGATACATGTCCTCTGCTAGGAGAGGCTTGGCCCTTGGCAGCTGCCATTGTCACTGCTCTCTTGAGCCCCTGCCAGCCTGGCCAGCTGCTTTCTGGGTGGATTTGCTCTCCAGCATCTTTGTCAAATGTTCCAAGAAAGGCTGCAGATGAGGGAAGTGGAAAAACATAAATATTTTGTCACTTTCTTAGGCTCTTCTTCAGAGCCTGGGCTCCCAAGGGGCCCAGCAATGCCTTAGAATTAAACTCTTGCCATTTCTTTGCTCCCTCTGTAAACTCCTTCCATCTCCCCACCCTTCCTGCTGTCAGAGGCCTGGAGAGAGAATATGCCAATGGGGAGTTGGAATCAGGGTTCCAAATAAAATTTCAATAGGTGTCCCCCAATTTTTAGGCATCCTACCCTGGAGACAGTTCTGTTATCCAGAAGACTCCATACAGCGTGAGAGGCCATGTGGTGCCCAGGCCATGTGGAACAGGGGCCTGCCATGGTCACATGTTGGAACCTATCCTAGGAAGTGCAGTGGGGAAGAGTGGAATGAGTCAAAGTCTAGAATTACATTGGCTGCCGGAGTTGGGGAAGACCTTGAAGAAACAATAGCAGAGGTTTGATGTTGCCGTGTGCAGTCAGTTAGAGCCCTTAGGGAAGGGGGGTCTTCTGTGCTTCAGTCCCACCATGTCTGACATTCAGCCTGGATGGAGTACCACCTGGGAGCAGAATCCCTCAGAGGCCGAGCCAAGGCTTCACAAACTAGGCTGAGTTGACAGCAGCGCTTCTGTCCAGAGAATTGGAAGTGAAGTTTGGGCATTGGCATCTGCCCCATGACTGGATCCCTTGCTTTGGAGGAGTGTCCTGCATACTTCATGGTCCACTGATGACAGAAGACCCTGAGGGCAAGATGGCACTAACCAACCTTGTGGGCTGAGAGGCCTCTTTTTTCTGTGGCAATAGAGATTAGGGAAGAAGACATGGGGCAGGGGGTGGCTAGAAAGACATGGGCAGAAGTGGCCTGAGCTTCAAGGAGCTCTGCCTACTGACTAAGTCTCTGGTCACTTGCCTGGGCACTCAGGTATCACCACACTTTATCAAGGAGGCAGTAAGTGTCTCCGAACCTAGGCAGATGATATTCTCTCTCTCTCTCTCTCTCTCTCTCTCTCTCTCTCTCTCTCTCTCTCTTCTCTCTCTGTCTTTCCCCCACGCTCCTACCCCTCTCTCACTTGCTGAATGTCCTGTTGTAAGTAGAAGGGGATGCTCTTTCCTGAGTATAATCTCACTGTATCTTGCTTGTAGATTGAATTCCTGGTGGAGCTTCAGCTTTTGGCATTCAAGAAACTGAAACAGAGCAGACTGTCGGTGGAAAAACACCACAGCTTAATACATTTTGAAGGACAGTGAAAAAAGACCTTGGCCCCAAATCAGATTGTTCCTGTACTAAAATTAAAAGCGACTTAAGCTTTAGCATTCGAGAAGAGCATCAGATAATAGTTGTGAGGGTAGGAAGAACGATTGCTTTTCTTTTCACTTCATGGCTGAGAGCAGACCTTTCCAAGATTTCTCTGGACAGGATTATTTACTGTCTTTAAGAAAAACTTTGCACTTTGCATGAAGATTTGCAAATGCCAGGCATACGGCATGCCGGGTGCCCAGCCAACCCTCTTGTGGTTAGCCTTGAAATGAGATCATTTCACAGTAAGAAGGAGGTCAGGTTGCAAAGAGGAAAACTCATTTGGCTGCATCAATATATAGGCTGCAGCAGAATCACAGAACAAAATTTTATTGCCCTGCCATATCAGCAAGCCCTCGACACGAATCTGAACTCCTAAAACATCTCTCATCTTTTGCAAGTCCTCCTATACACTCCCTCCTTTCACTTTGCCAGCCACTTAGAATGGCACAATATGATCAAAATTCCACTGTTCAATGCAGCTGAATCATAAGAAACTTCCTAAAATTCCCTAATGTATTATTTCTAAATCACCCAACTGACATGGAAACAGGGGTTTTCCTTTGCCAACCCAACTATCAGAGAGGGAGCCTTGTCTACCCCTCACCTTGAATTTGATGTAACCAGGAGCTGTTTGGCACCCAGGACAGAAGCGAAGGCATATGTGGCCAGTTCCCTGACCTAAATGCATTTGGATCCTTGTTGGAGAGACAAATGGATACGAAATAAATAGCAAGCAATGTAAAACAGTTCATGAAAGTGAATGAGAATCTAACTGATCCAGTACGCCAGCAGGGGATAAGGTAGCTGAGACAGGGAAAGTACTTCATGGGCCAAGGTTGTTAAAAAGACTCAGTCAAGATGCAAGACTTAGGACAAGCCCATTTCTGTGTTAGTCAGCTTCCTGTTACTGTAACAAAATACCTGAGATAATCAATTTGTGTGTGTGTGTGTGTGTGTGTGTGTGTGTGTGTGGTACTAGGGGTTGAACCCAGGGCCTCACGCTTGGATGCTTTGCAAGTACTGGACCACTGAGCTGTGTGCCTAGCCCATTTTTTTTTTTTTTTTTTTTTAGTTTTTGAGACAGGGACTTGCTAAATTATGCAGACTGCCTCTGGTCTCGAACTTGAGATCCTCCTGCCTCTGCCTCCTGAGTCTCTGGGATTATAAGCATGTGCCACCACACCCAGCAGAGATAATCAGTTTAAAAAGAGGAAAGATTTGATTTGGCTCAGAGTTGCTTTTGGACCTGTGGGAAGACAATACATCATGGTAGAAGCACATGGTGGAACAAAGCTGCTTACCTCATGGCCACCAGGAAACAAACAGAGAAGAAGAGGAGGCATCAGGGTCTCAATATCCCCTCCAAGGACATGCCCCCAATGACCAGAGAACCTCCCACTAGGCCTAACCTCTTACAGATCTACCATCTTCCAACAGCCCCAAGGTGGGGTCTAAGCATTTAACACATGTGTCTAGTGGAGACATTTTAGATCAAACTATAGCAATTTCCTGTCCTATTTTTCCATCTATACCGATTATTTCTGACAAAATTCTATCAATCGTTATGCCCACAGAATGATGCTTGTTGTTGTTGTTGTTAGCTGCCGTGGAGTCGAGTCCAATTCATAGTGACCCTCATAGGGTTTTCAATGACTCACAGTTTCGGGATTGCCTTGGGAGTAGATTGCCACGTCCTTCTCCCATTTTGTGGTGCTGGGAATTGAGCTCAGGACCTCAGAGACTACAGAGCAGCGCTCTACCAACTGAGCTAAATCCCAGCTCCAAATGATGCTTAATCACTCTTAAACATTGAACTTCCTAAGTTATACTAGAAGGCTCTGCTGATGTACATAAAACATGCTTGAATTACCAGTCCCCCATAAAGCAAAGTTAATGAGGGCTTCTCTTGCAGGCCAGAGAACTAAGTATAGCACTACACTAAGGGTCTCTGTTAGACATCTGCTAGCCCACGGCTTAAGCATCAGCCCTATTACTTCAGCTTTGACCAACATATTTAAGTTCTGTGAGCCTCAGCTTTTCAACTATAAAATGGGGATAATAAAATCACCTATTACGTAGAGCTGTTGTGAAGATTAAACAAACTGAGTACTTTATGCTTATGAGCATAGGATCACACACATAGTAGTGACTCAATAACTATTTACTGTTGTTAGTTTCTTCCTTTTAGAATTTCAGAACAAACTTTTTATAAACAAAGTGTTCTAGTGTCCAATATAGAAGTAGTAATAAACAAGTACGATGTCACAAGCTCACAGATTATACTCACTTGGTGGTAACCCCAAACTGTTTGGCTTCCTTACTCATGTATATTTTGGATGCAGATCAATTTCTCGCTTTTTCCCTAGAGAGAATGGAGGTACACAAATAAGCCCCTCCAGTCGTTTACCCCTATTTGTTGATTCTGGCGTTTGAAAGGAAAGGGCACTGACATAAACCACAGTGTCTTCCCTTTCCTTTGGGTTTATTTGTTTATTTGTTTGTTCAGAAGCAAGAAAGAAGAGACAAGCTTGTGGTGCATTTTGGATCCATAAAAGACAAATTAATTATCCCCATACAGAAGCTGACCTTTAGCTGGCCCCAGCTCCAGTGCCTGAGCCACAGCTGCACCTACTTTGAAGATGACAATATCCACTTGCTAAATACTAATAATTAGTCACCAAAGTGGGATAAAGAATGCAGAGCAACGTGAACCTGCTATTACTGTACTCATGTGCATCCCCTGCGCCCTTGGAGGGCCAATTACTCCAGCACATTACCATAATTGGACTGACATGTTAACAGCATCCTTCATTCTTTCAAAGTGTCACTGTCCCCCTTTCCTGCCTCTCACACCCCCGAGCCTGCAGACTGTTCCGCACTGGATCTTGTGGCTAGTGCTGACTGAAGATGTTAAAGTTGTGCACCATCTAAGGATCCTAGGTGACCCATGTACAGGCCTAGCATGTACATAGAGGATTTTAGAATGAAGCTCCCTATTCTTCCCACCCCACAACATCTCCCTCCCTCAACTCTACCTCAACCTCTTATGGGAAAATAACACAGTTTTCCCATGGCTCCATCAACCAATGATAAAATGCTCTGTTTCTCCATGTGGAATTTCAGGTCTTCCTGGGGGACACTTTTGTCACTTACACTTTACTCAGCAGTAGCCTGAGCCTTGGAAGACTGTGGTGGGGACCTGACCATGGGCACTCAGGCTGCTCAAGGTCACAATAACAAGAAAGGACTGCTATCTGTGGAGCTGCAGCCCCTGGAATGCAGACCTGCTGCCTTTGGCTCCTAAGGCATAGTAGGAGAGCTTGGGCAGGGACAGGATGGCAGCAGGGGGCTCAGCCAATGGCTCTGCAGGGGGAAGCACAGCACTGGCAGCAGGCACGGCTCCCTCCAGCAGTTTCCACACTGGCCCCTGCTGCCTCAACACCATTTTATGAGGTGATCAGTGTCATATCGATTGAGAGAAGTCTGCAGAACATGAGCACCAGCTTTGCACTGGCAAGGAAGCAGGTTCCTGCCGCTGACCTTTCCAAAGCAAAATTCAGTTTAAAAAAAAATATTTTTAGCCTTCTTCCCCTCCTTTCTGTTTGATTTCTTTTCCCATTGAGCAGCAAGGGTCTTTTTCTTTCGAGTCACCGAAACCTACGAAGGGAAGAGGATTGGGTTTCTGGCTGTGCTTCCAATCCATGGGGAGCCGAGCCACTGGGAATGAGGTTTGGGTTTTCTCCTGACCAGGCTCAGGTCAGAGAGTTGTAGCAAGAAAGGGCCTGACTTGGCAACACTGGGCCTGTGCAGGAGTTCGTCTGGTTGGGAAGCAAGGATGGGGAGCAGGGATGTGGTGTCTACCACCCTACCCAGGGCCTCTTGCCTAATTCTAGGGAGATCATCCCCGTTGGATTCAGTGTGCATGGTGCCTCCTGGAATGCTCTAGAAGGTACAGCAAAGTGTGCTCTTATTGTTGGTCAATGCAATTGCCCTGATCTCTCCTTTCTCTCTCTCTCTCTCTCTCTCTCTCTCTCTCTCTCACACACACACACACACACACACACACACACACACACACACACACACGCCCTGCGTATTTGTTTGCACCCTGCCTGTACATTCTCCCAAAGCTACTCTGGACATTATGGGTCCCAGGCTTTCTGTTGTTGATACCATTCATGCATGAAATGGTCCACAGGGACAACTTCTGCTCTAATAAGCACCAGCGTGTACCCTTGCCAAGCCCAAGAGAAGCACACACACTAATATGCTCCTTGGTTGCCTCTGCCATCACAACACTACCCCCATATACACCATTCCAGGATGGTGGCTCTGTGGAGCATTAGAGGATGAATCCTGTCAGTGTTCAATCTCCAGTTAAAGCAGAGTGGAGAATTTATTCTCAACTCACCAGATGTTTGGCCCTCACTATTTCCTTAGTCCCTTATACACAGAGATGCACAACAAAAGTACACACTCTGCCCATAAGACAAATGCAGCCATCAGCGTGAAAAGAGCCCCTAGGCACACACCCATTCCCAGGAACAGTCAGCCCCCGCACAGAGATAATGCTGATGTACACAAACAGAACCAAGCAAAAGCCACAAAGCTCACATTTATGCCACACAAACACATATTTTTGAGTAAACCCAACACCCACACTAGAAAAAGTAGCCACAGGAATCCATCCATATGTACAATATTTGTGGGCTATAAATGTTACCTGGAATGTGCCAGAAAGTCTATCCCATCATTATAGCATCATAGCTTCTGGGTTGAGTTTTGTGGTAGGCATTACTTTCTGGGTGGCCTAGCATTCACTGATGGAAATATGTGGGGCCAACTGTGTGCTTTTGTAGGGTAATTTACAGGCCTTTGCTTGACTCACTCCCCACAGGGGCCCTGCTTCTATCTGCCCATCACATTCCCTTGAAGGGGTCAAGAGTTTCAGTGTCTTCCTACAAGCGGCTGCACACAGCTGTAAGCTCCAGGGGCCAAGGATTCCATGCAGTACTTTCTTTTCACCAGAATGTGTCTTCTGGGCTTCTCAGAAAGGAGACAGGTCAAGTGCTGTGATTCTACTCCCAGATAAGGAAGGTAGGATTCAGACTTTGGCTGCCAAAGGTAATTCTTTCCAGCTGAAAGGGAGAAGTGTTTAGCACTGAGGCATCAGATGTTGGAGGGGAAGATACAGCCCATATGTCTCAAAGTGGGACTGACTTCACAGAGCTTAATTGCTTTGCCTCAAACTGATCCCTAAATCAGCCTTAGTGAGAGGAGACCAGCTCCTCTTAAGATGGGAGAGCTTCCAGAAGGCTGGGAGGGTGGGGCTAGCCTAGGCTGAAGATGAGGTCAATGTGAAGGGAGAAAAATGTAGATTTAGGGCAAAGATAGAGGTCCCACAGCTGTTAGTTTAAAAATATCTGTACACATTTGTGCTTGGATATCAATTTTTTGGTCTGAAGCAAAGTGAAGCCAGGCCCCAAAAATGGTGGCAAAACTTTGGCTAGGGAGACATTGAGAAGAGAGAAGAACAGGGGCAAAGCGTCAGGGAAACAAGATCAGGCAGAGCCTCAAGAACCCACCCAGGGCCGGAAGCACATACTGTCTCCTCCACTCCCCAGCCGCCTGCACCACACCAAACGGCTGCTTTAGGGAGACAAATGATCCCCATTAATTCCATCAGGTAATGAGCCAGTTGGTGCCATCATTAATTAAACTAATTAAAACACATGGGCCTTTGAGGTTGGCACACACTTCTGTGCCACCCCAAACATTTCATCTCACTCTATTTCTGCCTGGGGTGACTACTTGGCCATGACACAAGCCCCAGAGATCCTGAGGAAGGAAAGAAATCACAGGCACAACCAGCTCAAGTGAAGCATTCTTCTTCTGCCTTTCCATGCATTTGTTCATTCTGCTAAGCAGCAAAGGGCACATACTGGACCAGTCCCAGAGCGGAGAGAAATAAGCCCTTGCATTTCTCATTGACCCCGAGGTGCACAGCAAAGCAACTCACCAAGTGCTCAGCAGGCTTTTGTGTGGACCCAGGAAGCATTTCTAAGCCTCACCTCCTCTAATCCTCACAACCCTGTAAGGAAGGTATGCTCATCTTCCCCATCCTGCCGATAAGAAAACTGAGGTGGAGAGCTGTTGTGAGGCCTGCGGTCCAGGGAGACCCACGCTGGGCCTTGAATCCATGCCTTGACTCTTGTTCTCCCCTTTATAGCCCAGGAAAGCAGAAGCAGCTCCCTGTGGCCAAATCTGACTATGGTTTCTGGGAAGATTTCTCCAAAGGGTTACATGGACACTGAGAGTTAGGAAATGAGTAGATTGAGTCAGTGGAAAGAGGAAGGGGCACTTCATAATGAAAGGGTGGCACGAATGAGGCTAGGATGGCAGGTACATAGAATATTCCCTAACCAGCCTCATCTGGCAGCTTTGCTGCAGCTTACACAGAAAAACACATTGCAAGGCAGAATGGAGGCAAACTGAAAACAGCCTAAAATTCCAAAAGGCAAAAAGTGATTCTGGGATCTTTCTCAGAAGCCGAATGGAAAATCAGGATAGGTTCAGAGGAAAGTTTATCTTCCACATTGGTCATGCTGTCAGAGCTGCAAACAACAGGGGAGGATTTCATTGTTCAGACCTCTTTTTCCATTGTCCACTTTATCATTCTGCACTCTGTTTTTCCATAAGGTAAATATGCTGCCTCCTGTCTAAACACTTGTTTCCAGGCCCCTTCTCTGCTTAGCGACCTGTCTTCTCCATCTCCTTGGCTGTACCCTGTGTGGGGTTTGGGCTCAGTTCCAACCATGTCTGTTCTTGCCTCCTCGGCTGGGTGCCAGCGTGGCCCTTGTAGCCTTTTGCTACACAAAGACCTCTTGCTTTGCTCAGCTTTTATAGCCTTAGAGGTCAGGCTGTCCTGGCTCTGAGGTATCCAAATGCCAAAGGGAGGGAGAAAGAGAGAGGGTGGTGGGAATGTGAGAGAGTAGTTAGCGCAGGTGAGACTTGCTGCTCCAAGAAGCAGCTTTTGGGCCCCCGTAATCCCAGTGACTCGGGAGGTAGAGGTGGGAGGATTGCACGTTCGAGGCCAGAAGCAGCCTGTGTAACTTATGAAGATCCTGTCTCAAGATAAAAAATTAAAAAGGGGCTGGTATTGCAGCTCAAAGATAGAATAAAGTATACATGAAGCCCCGGATTCAGATCCATCATACAGAAAAACAACAAAAAACCCAGCTTGTGTACATGATTCCCCCCTCCAACAAGCTTCTGTCCCTACCCTGCAGCACCTTGTGACCTCTTTGCTTCTCAAACGAGCTGGACAGTTGGCCTTTCTACCATCTGCACCCTCACACACAACTGTGTCTCGTTCTGAGAACAAAGTACACAGTAGGCTCAAGGTTTGTTGAAGAAATCAGGGTCTCCATTATGAGGGCAGTTGGTCAGGCTGTTTAACAATGGCCTGTGGACATATTCTCATTGAGTCCTGGGCATTCATTTTTAATGGAGCTTCAAGGTCTGGAACCCGAGCTTCCTACCCTCACCTGCCACTGCCACTAGATGCACATCTGCTTAATTACAACTCGTGAAGTGCTCACCTATTAATAAAGCCTAATTAATCCAGTCATGCCACCCCGTGATGTCATCAGCGTGCAGAGCCCATCGGCCACCTCAGCAGCAGATCCAGCAGAAATTGGTTAAAGAGATCTAGCCCCAGATCTGGCCACCTCCGCCGGTGCACTTTGAAAGCAGTTCTTCTTCAGAGCATCCAAAGCCCAGAGGCTAACAGCTTCTGAGCCCACTGGCATTTGGTGCTGTTCCCATGCCCTGCACGCACAGATTCATGTTATTGTGCCATGACCTCCTCCCCCATCAGACTGGAAACTTCTTTAAGGACATGGCTGTAGTTACTGATATTTGTAACCACACAGCTTTCTTCCCCACTCCCTCTACCCTGGTCCTCTGGTTTAGGATTGGCTTTATGTGCGTGTGTGTGCAAATGTGGTATAGGGGGAGTTGAGGTGGTTGTGCCCAAGGTTACCCCAGTGGTGCATTCCAGAGGAGGGGACAGGGTAAGTGTGGACGAGAAGTCCAGCTTTCAAGCTAGACAGATCTCAGCTGTAGACCTGGCGCTGCCACTCCTAGCTGAGTGGCTTTGGATACCTTCTTTAACCTTTCCATGCCTCAGTGTCATTATTCGTAAAATGAGGTTGACAGCACCTGCATTGTGAGTGGTTGTGAGTGTTACACACACAAAAAAAATGCTGAAATAATATACAGAGAAAAATCTTATGTCCAAAGTATTCAGTAGAATGAACTTTAGTAGAATAAACTGAACACATTCCTGCAACCAGCATCCAGAGAAAAGAAAGAAATCATACCGGCATCCCAGAGACCTTGCTGGGGCTCTCTGTAATAAAGGGACTTCTGTGAAGTGGTTAGTAAAGTGCTTGGCACACATGTCATAGGCACACAGTAGCTATTTCTGTGATTAGCTTTCTATCATTTCCCAACACTCTATTCTACCACCACCACAGCTGCCTCAGTTGGGATTCTCCCGAGAAACAGAAGCAATAGAATACATATAAATAGAGATTTATTATGTGGAATTGGTCACATGAATACAAAGCCTGCAAAGTTCCACAATCTCCCAGCTGAGGGGATGAAGACCCAGGAGAGCAGGTGGGATCGTTCCACCCAAACACAATGATCTGAGCACCAGGGAGCTGATAATGGATGGAGTGTCCACTCTGAGTGCCAGAGTAGATCAATGTCCTAGCTTGAAAATAGCCGGGCAGAAAGCAGATTCTCTTTACTCCCTTTTTGTTCTGTTTGGGCGTCCAGTGGATTGGATAGGCTTGTGCACACTGGGGAAGGAAATCTGCTTTGCTCAGTCTACCCAGAGGAATATTTATCTCATCCTGAAATATGCTCATAAACAAACCCAGAATAATGTTTAGTCAAATATTTGGGCACCTCATGGTCCAGTAAAGTTAATGTATAAAATTAACCATCACGACAACAGAACACTCATCAAACAAAAAACACCTGTACCAGGTGGCAAGAGCCTTTAGAAATATCTACTGCCATTACAATGACCCATTCTTCCATCAGAGTTGGTACCATTGGATTAAGGTGTTGCCAACAGATGGAATGAGACTAGGGTCTCTGTACAGGGGTTAGGCGCTCTGGTTATTTCTCACTTTTTATGTGATTTATGGACTTCCATAACAGGGAGAAGCCTAGAAATCGTCATGTCTAAATACATCCTAAGGTATAAACAACTCTCTGGCTTTCAAGTTGGGCATCAAGTTCCTGTCTGATCTATGCATAGTCCTGACATGAACCTAGAATCTTTTCATTAGTCACCTGATAATTACTTAGAGCTCAGGGATAAATAGACTATGATAGGAAGGGTCTTCCAGAAAAAAACACAAGTCCCAGCAGCCAGAGTGGACATGACAGTATCGGGAACAGCCTTTTGGGAGAACTAGACAACCCTGAGACAGAGGCATCCTGCTGGGACTGGCTGAACCCAGGGCTCTGTAGAGAGGAAATAGCTCCAACTCTCTTTCAGCACAATAGTAAATGCTTACACGAAGCAAGGTGAGGGGTTCTCCTCTTTATCCATCCCATTGCAGAATGTAAAACCAGAAGAGGACTTCATAGGTCTAAACTATACCACAAAAGACCAGCCATTCTTTTGGATTCAGAAGGTTTTGGGGTTTGAAACTCAATGGTAAGGGAGCCCCTGTGCATGACTATTCCTCAAAGTCATTGAAGAGAAAACCTACACTTTGGAAGAGTAATTGACTTTCTTTATTCTGTTGGGATTCTGCATCTGTGAGCTGTCACATCAACCCGGGCACACACATATTTGGATATGTGAGATCTCAGCATCAGACAGAACCTCAATGGCCATGCGGCCAGAACTCCACCCAGCAGAGGACCATCCTCCATAGTCCTCCATAGACCTCCTATGCCTATCTACCTGCTTCCACCTGCCAGACTGGGCTCCATTCCAGTGGGGTTAGTTATGAAGCAGATGTTCAAAAGTGCATGTTTACCTAATGACTTTGGCTAACCCATTTAACCTCACTGAATCTTGGTTTCTTCACCCATAAAAGCAGAGGGAAATAGCATCTACCTTCAGGTCCTGAGGACAGCATGAGATATTGGGCCCTAGCTGGCACTGACAGGCCCTTAGTACAAAGGTCCCTCATCCTTCTTTTCCCCATCCCCTTCCCTCCCATAGTCTCCCTTTGCCCTTTTAGAGCCCACCTCATAGATCATAATGTGCTTCTGATTGTTGCTCACTTGTTTGCTGTCAGACACCTCTACCTGACTATGAGCTCTGCAGGGGCTGTGTTGTCTACATGGTCTGCAGATAATGAGTATTGTGATGGAAGCACAAGTTGAATAAACCAATGAACTAGTCTCCAAAACTTCCAGAAGCTCAACACTACTGAGTGTGCTGTGTTGGCAGTCATATTGGTCTCCCACCTAAAAGTTGTGCCTTGAGAAAAACTCAGCCTGCCACTGATATCTTCCCTCAGATACCAGCTTTGTCCTCCACCCCTCCCTCACTCCTGGTGCCTGAGCCCAGAGGAACCCCCTTTCTGCCTACACAAAACAGCCACTTGGGCAGTTACCCTCATCTCAGTTCTCCTGCCTGCTTTCCTCTCCTTGGCTCTGCCTCTGCCCTCCTTTGCTACTCATTTCTAGGGCCCTGGCCTGCAGGCACCCACAGGTAGGCGGTCCTTGATGGCATGTGACCCTTGCCAATGACTTGCCTAGTAATTTCTGTAAAATGACCTGGGCTTTTTGCATTACATCAAGCTGCTATATGCCTCTCGCCATAAACATGGTAGAGCAATCTCTTAATGACCCTGATGCCTATGTATCTCTATTTCCAAAGAGTTTTCTGTTTGACATTTCAAACAGAAAAGTCATGTTTATTATCATGTTTTGAAAACCATAAAGTCCTGTGCAAATGGAAAAGATTTATCTCAAAATTTGGGCTGACATTAATGACTTTTGATATGTGATAGGAGATATGGGTGTTAGTTCTGCTCTGAAGAGAAGCTAGAAGTTGTGAATACAACTCTATGAATTGGGGCAGACTGCCTGGAAGAGGAGAGAAAAAGGAAGAGATTTGAACCTATGTAAAATGGGCTATTTGAATTCACAATAGCTAATCAAGTCCTGTGTTGGGGAAAGGCTTCTGTTTCACGCCAAGTGCTTGGAATTCACTTATTGCTCAATAAATCCTGTTGAAGGGCATCACGAATTAATACAGTGATGGAATTTCTGCCTTTTCCATATACATGAATTCAGTAATAACTGTAATTATTATGAAGTTATAATAAAACATGATGTGTTATGCTGTTAATTCAGCAGCAATAAGGATGAAGTATAGGAGCAGCATTGTTCTGCATTTATCACTTTTTCTCCTTAACTATGGAACAATTCCCTAGGATGACAGGCAGGAGGAAGAGGTCTCATTCTGCCTCGATGGGATTTCCTCCTTAGTGTCTCTGCCTGGTTTTCCTGGTCCCAGGCTTCTACTCTACCAGGGCAGGAGGAGGGGTTGGACTCTGTAGGGTACCCCATCACTCTCATGGACTGAGTTAGCATGCAAGTGGGGAGATGGATGATGAGTGCCAGTCACCGCCTCCCACCTCCCTTTTCTACATGTTATAGCTCCAGTGACTTTTTTTTAGATTTTTCTTTTCCTCTTTCTTTTGCACATACTTTGCAAGTACTCTCCTTTGAGCTGCACCACCAGTCAAGTTTTTGCTTCTTAAATTTTGACTCAGGATCTTGCTAAGATACTCAGGTTGCCTCTGGCCTCAAACTAACCATTCTCCCACCTCCACCTCCCATTGCCGGGGTTACAGGTGTGCACCACCACACCTGGATCCAACTGCCTTTTGAATCAGTCTCAGACCACAGCTGACTGAACCAGGGTAGACACTTCAACCCAACAAACCAAATGTCAGGAAAGATGATCAACGAGCTTGTGGTGGGTTCTGGAACTGGGGAACCCTGCAAGGCCAGGGCTGGAGTAGAGCATATAGGTCTGCAGAGGGAAGGAGGCAATGGAGGCAGTCTGCAGGGACAAAAGGAGAAATATCATCCACCCCAAAGAGGCTGAAGAGCAACCCTGGGGTCCAATTCTACTCTAGTGTCAATCTTTCCTGGGGTTTGGTTATACTTCTTGTCCTTGGCTGGTGTATGTTATGCCTGCATCATTTCAACAAATTCTCCTTTATTATTTTATCTTGCATTGAGGGAGTTACTAATTTGGAGCTGAACAACTTTCAAGATCTTACTGAAAGCTGCATGAGCAGAGGAACCCCTTTTACCCTGATCTTTGTTTTTTTCTTAAGACTTTGAACTTGGCACATACAAGGTGCTCAATACCGTTGTTGAATGATTGAATAAATGAAGAAAAAAGAACCTAGAACTTAGACCTAATAAGGAACAGTCTTCCCAAAGCAGGTCCAGCTTGTCCCAACTGGATTTAGGCCATTTTCCCTCATTTAACCCTAAGAACTTTTTCTTTGTAAATATTTCTTCCTCCCCCGCCCCTTTTTTTCCCAGTACTGGTGAGTTGAACTCTGGGCCTCATGCATGCTTTTTTCAAGTGTCTAACCACTAAGTCATATCCCAAGTGCATTTTTTACTTTGTATTTTAAGCCAAGGTCTTGCTAAATTCTGCAGGCTGTCTCTGGTCTCGAACTTGTGATCCTCCTGCCTCCACCTCCTGTGGCTGGGATTAAAGGCATATGTCACCCAATTAAGCCTGTAAATATCCCTTCTAAGAGGGTGTCCTCAGCGTTGAGGGTGGAGAAGATCACTCTGAGGGGAGTTTGGCCTTGGGACACTGACCCTCAGCCCCAGCCGGAGAGCAGATTGTTTCCTCTTTGAAGCAGGCCTCAAGCACAGGATGGGGTTCCACAGCCTGAAAGTAGGAAGTGGGGAGAACACTGAGAAGTCCCTTCAGTCTGCCCACCTGCTTCCAGAGAGATGGGGCACAGACTGCATCATAACTCAAGACACCATGTTTCATTTATTTGTTCAATGATAACATCAAGTACCACCCTGATGAGGTCCCAGCCAGCTGCTAAGTACATAGAGGCAAACACATCAGACATGGCGTCTGCCCTCAGGGAACGTGGAATCTCCTAGAGGAGAATCCAGACCCTTCTGCTGTCCGAAGTCTCTGGAGACCCAGGTTCCAAGTTAGTCTTGGCCTCTTTTGCTGCAGGTCAGACTGGATTCTTAAAACAAAGTGGAGAGTGAGAGGGGAGCCCAGGACACTCTGCCTTCAAACACCTTCCCTCAGTGGGGAGGCGACTTCTGTTCACCAGTGTCAGTCTGAGGGACAGAACTGGAAAATAAGCCTCAACCAGAGGGACAGCGCAAGACTTTTGGAGATTGTCTTCTCCAAGATGGCAGACACATGAAACATGAAAATGGGTAAAACTCCCTTGGATGCAATGAGGACAGGCAGGAGGCCACTTCTCTGGGTAGGGGTTTATCTCCTCCCTTGTGACAGAATCACATGATGATGATCTGGTTTCTTGCTCTTGGTGCTCACAGTTATCAGAGCCTGAAGGAAGCTCTAGTGGGTCCAAGTCATGTGCCAATTATGCCTCTCAACGGAGGGAGGAATGCCCATCAAGCTGGCCTCATGTCTAGAGTGGAGAGTCCCTATGGATAGTGACAACTAGATGCAAATCCCCCACCTCTGTCCAGAGGGTGAGCAAAACCCAGGTGACTTCATTACCTCTCCCCAGGCTCCCCAGACCTGTTCTTCTTGCTTCCCTGATGTCAAGAATTGGCTCATCTCTGTTTCCTAGGCTTTTCTATCCAGTCCAGACTGGCCATTCCAGCTACCCCGTCACCAACATCAATTCCCTTGTTCTGTCTTGTTTGTTTGTTTGTTTGTTTGAGACAGGGTCTCACTGTGTAGTCCAGGGTGCCCTGGAATTCACTATGTAGACCAGACTGGCCTCACACTCACATCCATCCTCCTGTCTCAGCCTCCCAAGTGCAGGGATCACAGGAATGCTCCACCATGCCTGGTGACCATTCCCTTGCTCTCTTACAGTCCTGCCTATCACCTTCCTAATTTCTTCCAAATCTGGGACAGTGGAAAGGTAAAGATTTTTCTACTTCTGCTTTTAAAAGTTGTTAGAGAAAAAGCCCCACATCTATGCTGATGAGCTCTATGACGAATTGAGGCTTTCCAACTCCAGCTGGCTCAGAGGGCTTCTTGGCAGTGCTTTGGTCACAAGCATAGTGGCAGCTTTAGAGCATCAACATTCTTTTCTCTTTTGACTCTCTTTCTACTCTAGCTCGTGCTCCTTTATTGCCACATCCATCCTCCACCACCTTGACCCAAGCACCATTTTGGATTTGTTATTGTTGGGTGCCATCGAGTTGGTGTCTGACTCATAGTGACCCTATGTACAACACACAAAACAGTATTATTAGTGCTTCTCTGCTATTCATAGGGTTTTCAATGGTTGATTGTTTTTTGGGAGTGAGCTGCCAGGTCCTTCTCCAAAGGCTCAGCACCTGCTGTTCCAAGGCAGTCTTCCATCCAAGTACTAACCAGGCCTGGCCCTGCTTATCTTCTGAGATCTGATCGGATCCGACAACACAGTGGTACAGCTGCAGGCTTTTTGGATTCAGGTGATCCCAAACCTGACCATGGCTGATCAGGCCAATAGTGATGCCTGTCTCACACTGAGAACTAGTTAGCTTCCATCTCCTGAAAATGAGGAGCTGAGACACAGAAGGTACTGTTGAGTCCATGTTGGATCCTGGAGCTGAATAATGGCAGACAAGCAGAGAAAGCTAGACAGAGGAAGGGGCACAAAATGAAGCAGAGAGGAGACTTGTCTGCCTCCCAATAACTCCTCATTTGTACTGAAGTCACTCTGAATTGATATCTGTCCTGAACAAACACATTTGCAGACTAAGACTCAGCAAATGACCTTACCTCCTACCTCACTAATGAGACTGAGACCATCAAACTTCCCCCAGCTTCAATCATGTGGCCCCAAGGCATATTTGTCTGTTTCCTCACTTTTTCTCTTCGCCCCTCAGGTCAGAGAAAGATGGGTCTTGACTTTCTTTCACACTTGTCCCTGTGCTCTTCACTTGGTTCCCTCCTGCCTCTGGGTCCAGTGGGAATGCTTGCCTCCTTTCTTATCACCATTGCTCTGACTCCTTCCCCTAACCCTATAAGCATGTTAAATATCTTCAATCTTAAGAAATCAATGCAACCTTCTTTGACTCTGCTTTCCTCCCAAGCCACCAACTCATCTTGTTTCTTTCCTTTTGTTTTGAATGAGTACTTTTGTTTTAAAAAGAAAGGCAGCATGGAATGGTAGAAAGAGCACAAGATGGAACGAGGAAATGAAGATTCAGATCTCAGCTCTACAGTGTTGTTGGGGTTTAAATCTAAAACGTTCTCCAAAGGTCATATGTTTGTTTGAACATTGGGTCCCCAGCTGGTGACACTGTTTTTGGAGGCTATGGAACTTTGGGAGGTGGGGACAGGCTTTGGAAGGTTTTTCCCCAGACATGCGGTTCTGGGTGCTCCCTTTGCTGTCTCTCTCCTCAAGCACCATGCTGGGAGGTCATTAATCATGGGCCTTGCCGCCTGCCACCACCATGCCTCCCCCTACCCCTGCCATTATGCACCGATACTCTAACTGTGAGTGCCCAATAAGTATTTCCTCCGGTAAGTTTACTTCAGTCAGTTTTTCTGTCAAAGAGATGACCAGCTGACTAATACAAATGAATTAGAACTGAGTAGCATTTAACAAATTCCCTAAACTTTCTGAGCTTGTTTCCTTAGCTGGAAAAAATGGTGATGGTGACAAATCCCATCCACCTGCAGAATTATTGTGAGGACTAAATAGTTTAATTTACAAGGACAAAAAGAGCCCAACTCATAGGAGGTGCTCAAGAAATGTTACATCAGAGCAGTAATTTATCTTATCACCTCTACATTCTACCTTTCATTCACCCCTCAATCATTTGCAATCTGGCTGTTCCTCCCCTTCCTACAGCACACTGTTTTGTAAATGCTCAAAGCCAAAGTCACTCATAGCTTCTCAGGTACTATCTCCAGTATGGCTCCTTTCTATTACTTTTTTGTTCTGCTTCCCTTTCTGCAGCAGCAGAGTGTGACCCTTCACACCTCCTTCTTCCAGGTTCCCCCTGCTCATCCCAGCTTCTCTGACAAGCATAACTCCCGACCACCCTTCCTCAGTCTTTCTCTGCTGTTGTCTCATCTTCCTGTTCTTGGTCCGTGTAGACTTGTCTCTTCTCAACTCACACTGTACTCTCTGCTGAGGGTCTCACCTCCCTTCTTGGCATCAAGTATCACTAATGACTGAAGGAGCACCAGATCTTTGTCTCTAGCCCTTCCATCCTGAATCTCCTCTCACCATTACTGCGTGGATGTGTGCACACGCCACAAACTCATGTCTTCCTCCCCTCTACTCCGCAAACCCACTCCCCTTTCTGTGTTCTCCACCTTGGCACCATCAGGCAACCAGTCATACAAATCAGAAAAACCAATACTCATTTCTTACTTATCTCCTCAACCCCAGCCAGTCACCTTTTCCTTGAATTCTGTGAAATATTCTTCAAACTGGTTTCCTTGTTCATGTTCCATGCCACTGTCCTTGTCTAGCTTTAATTGTTTCCTAGCTTGTCTAATTTTCATGGGCTTCAACTGGATCCTCCAAATGGTCTTCCACTCAATCCCTTCTCAACACTGCTCTCTATTTTCCTCCAGAACATTACACACACACACACACACACACACACACACACACACACACACACACACAGAGAGAGAGAGAGAGAGAGAGAGAGAGAGAGAGAGAGAGAGAGAAAGCAGCTGACCTACCTTTTCCCCCTCCATATTTTTACATTCCCAGAGATGAGTCTCACCTTCCAGCCACGATGGATTCCTTTCTCCAGGGCTCTATCTATGTTGTCCTCTTGAATTATGACACCCCTAACCCTCTCTTTTGTGCTTGGAAACAAGCAATTCATCTTTTAGTCTTTACTCAAAGACCCTCCCCACTGGAGAATCTTCTGTCCCACTTGCATCTACATTCTCATCTAGAGGAAGGACACAAACATACCATGCACTTTAATAACTTTTTTTCCCTTCCTTTCTTACTTTTGAGAGAGGGCTTTGCTAAATTGTGTAGGCTGCCTCTGGTTTTGAACTCTTCATCCTCATGCCTCAGCCTGGGATTACAGAGATACACCACAGTGCCTGGACCCTTTAATATCTTTTAACTGTTTCCCTGTCTGGAAAATTTTGTTCTGGCTCTTCAGAGGACTAGTTCTTTCTCTGGTATTAACCCAAATGTCATAGCCATCCTACATAGGGAAGACCCCCATCTTTACTGTTTGCTCTGCCATCCCTCTCTGTCACACAGTGTTGGGGTTTTTTGTTTATTTGTTTTTGTTTTATATAACAAATCCTGATTATCTTATGTGGCTGGTTAAACCCCCTGGAAAGTAAACTCTGAGATGGAGTTTAGTTTGTAGGATGTGAACTGAAGAGGACTCTTGGAATCCATACTAGTGGAAGGGACAGGGGAAGGCAGGAGTAGGCATGGGGAAAAGTCAATCTTCCATGCAACATTGATGCCAGCCTTGGTTGACCCCACAGGAAATTACAGAGATAAAACATTGTGCTTGAGCTGAAATGGCTGAGCTTTTATCCTCTGTCTCTATCAGTCATCAGATGGGGGCCACACTCAGCTGAGCATGACCTTGGGCAGGCAGCTCTCTGCATCTGGTGGGAAAGGGCCTCTGGATTCTACAGAGCTCTTGCTCACTTCTGTAATTTTGTCCAGACATTTTTTTTAAGTTTCTGGAGCTAAGAATAGATATAACAGTACAAAGAAACCCCCTAATTTGGGGGAATAATTAAAACTGTGTTTTCCTTTTTCAGTAATTGTTTGAAGCTCTTGGCTGCAGGGCTCTCTTTCAAGTTCCCATCTCCACTAGCCTCGTCTCTGGTCTCCAGCCAAGGCAGAGAGAAGACAAATGGGACCTGGGCATTCTTCCAATTCATTGCCCCTCAGACCTGGCCCTGCTGTCTGACCTTAGCCCTTCCTCTACTCTCAGAGTCCCAGCAGCATGGACAACAGCACTGCCCATCCAGGTCTGGGAAGATCAGAGGAAGGGAGGAGACGCAGGCCAACAGTGCTGAGAGGATAGCAGAGTGGAGCCCCTTGCTCCCTGACATTCTCTTCTCC
>VMDO01003770.1:7979-68267 GCA_007922755.1 Pedetes capensis
AATTTTCTCTAATTCCATCCATTTTGCTGCGAATGACCCTATTTCATTTTTCTTGATTGCTGAATAGTATTCCATTGTGTATATATACCATAGTTTTTTTATCCATTCTTCTGTTGAAGGGCACTTTGGTTGATTCCATATCTTTGCTATTGTGAAAAGCGCTGCATTGAACATGGAGATGCAGGTGTCTCTGTGGTACGATGACCCATCTCCCTTTGGGTAAATTCCCAATAGTGTTATAGCTGGGTCATATGGTAGATCTATTTTTAGTTTTTTGAGGTACCTCCATGTTGATTTCCATAGTGGTTGCACCAATTTACAGCTCCACCAACAATGTAAAAGTGTTCCCTTTTCCCCGCAACCTCGTGGCTGGCAAATCTTGAAGGCCTCGTGTACCATTTAAGGAAGGCAGCTTTTCTTCTCAGTGAGATGAGAGACCAGGGAAATGATAGGAGCACAAGAGTGACAGAGTTTCTCTTATGTTTTCTTTTCTTTTTCCATTTCTTTTTCTTTTTTTCTTTCTTTTCTTTTTCTCTCTCTTTCTTTCTTTTTTCTTTTTTTTTATAGTACTTGGAGGTTGAACCCAGGGTCTCACACAAACTTTGCAAGTGCTCTACCACTGAGTTGCACCCCCAGCCCATTTTTTACTTTTAATTTTGGGCCTCAGTAAGTTACACAGGCTGCCTCTGGCCTCAAACTTTCAATCCTCCCTGTCTCCACCTCCCAAATTGCTGGGATTATAGGTATGTGCCACTATGCCCAGCTTCTCTTATGCTTTAAAAGGGTCACTCTGGCAGCTGTGTTGAGGATAGACAGTGGAGCAAGGAGATAGGGGGAAGTATGGAAACTGAGAGAGGAGTCAGTTAAGGGGCTATTGCAATAATCTGGGAGTTGGGTAATAATGGCTTCGAAAAGTTCTTGCAGGGGAGACTGTGAGCTGTGGCTAGACTGACTCCATCTTGAAAGTTGAGCCAGGAGGGTTTACTGACATATTATAAGGAAGCTCCAACACTTTTCTCTTGAACAACTTGCATTCTGTGGAAAAGAACACGGTTTTAGTTTTCCTTGTGTTTCATAGTTCTATTTTTTTTTTTTTCGGTACTGCGTGTTGGACCCAGGGCCTCGCGCTTGCATGCTCTGCAAGTGCTGGACCACTGAGCTGCACCCCCAGCCCATTTTTTACTTTTTGAGACAGGGTCTTGCTAAGTTACGCAGACTGCCTCTGGTCTCGAATTTGTGATCCTCCTGCCTCCTCCTCCCGAGCCAGCCACTGTGGCTGGTGGTGTGTTTCATAGTTCTAAGTACAGTTTTGGGCTAGGGTTTAGCACAGTTGGTAGAGTGCTGCTCCACATTTTTGGAGGACCCAGGTTCAATCCTCAACACCACAAAAATGGGAGAAGGATGTGGCAGTCCATGCCTGAAACAATCCCAAAACAATCAACCATTGAAAACCCTATGAGGGTCAATATGAGTCAGACTCCATAGCACCTAACAACAAAGTGCAGTTTTGGGGCAAATTTCAAGTTTTGGGTAAAAATTATCTAAATTTACTGGAAAGATTTGTAGTTCTCTAAATACAAGCCCTGAGGGATGATGTAAGTAGTTAATTTGTTGTTTCAAACACACCTTTTGTGTAACACCCATCTCTCAGGGCAGTACCTACTTTCTTACAGCAAATGGGACCCATAGAGTGTGCCTCAGGGAGCAGGTAAGGCTTGTTCAGGAGTCTGGGTGGAGGAAATGAGGTAGTGGTACCATCTTGGAAAATTGAGACAGTTTGAAAGGTGCCTGAGAAAGTAGGGACAAGAACCTGACAAGCAAGAACGGAGACCTGGATTATGATTATTTTTTCCCTAACACCATCGGTGTTCTGACAATGTTTATTGTGACAGTGCATATGCCTTTCTTAGATTGGTTGTGTTAGTGTCTTTCATCACAGAGAATGGTGGGACAGGAAGACAAGGGCTTCAGTGAATCTGTTCTTAAATCGCAAGGGGAAGGAAGAAGAAAATATGCCTTAACCTTTTCCTTTCTTAAAAAAAATTGTGGCGTTTATTGTCTGTTATGACTAAAGAAAGTTTGTACCAGCAATCTATGCATCTACCGTCAGTTCTCCACCCCACCTTTCCTTTAGACTGCTTTGCCTTTAGTGATATTTCCCAGGATCCCCTGCCAAGTGGCCTCAGGCTCAGCTACTGTAAAATGCTATAGGGGCCTGGAGGGTATGACGTATAGTACAGAAGAATCAAGATAATTCTCTCCCTCTTTACTGCAAGTGCTATTTCAGAAGTGGCCATGGTGTCTCAGCTGGGACATCAGCATGGGGTCTCAACAGACCCCATGAGTGGCTCTGGCTATTGGCTCTTGTAATATCATCTTCTCTCTTTTCCCTTCTACTTTGTGGTACCGGCTTCTCGATGCCACTAATTGCTATACTGTCCCACCATTCCCTGTGATGAAAGACACTAATACAACCAATCTAAGTTTGTAGATCTTAATTGGTGTATTTTTGTGATTCTACAGCCCAGCAACAGTCTGGACCAAAAATGGGTCAGAATCTTTTCACATAACATATGCCGATTATTTACAGCCAGAGAAAAGGAGGTGCCATACAGAGAAAGGAAGTTAGGCACAGAGGCTGACTGGTTATAGCTCATACCTTCTTATTTGAACATGGTTTAAACAGTTGGCATCTTGTGATTGGCTAATACTCAGGTATTTGTTACAAGAGTAGATTATAGTCTTTATATTCAAGTTAGGTTACAGTTCACTATGTATGAAGAAATCTGTAAGCCAAACTTAAAATGAGAGGCAGCTTTAGAACCAGCTTTGCACCTGTTACCTTTTCTCTGTTATAAAAACTTTATTGGGTAGTTCCCCATATTAAATTCCCAGTATTGAATTACTTGATGTGGGTTGTTTTCTTAATTGGAATTTGAGCCAGACATGTACTTATCATAGAAATTTGGCAAAAGATGAATTTTTTAAAAATAAAAAGAAAAATATAAAGTTAACACTAATCCAACCATCCAAAGATAACTATGGTTAACATTTTGGTGTGTATTCTTTCAGTTTATTTTCATATGCATATATACTTTTTTTTCCTTTTAAAACTTTGAAGACATAATGCTCTGTGCTTTGTAATCTTTTCATTTTATCCCATTTAGTATACTGAAAAAAAAAAAAAGAAATTGCTTGGTGTTCTTATTTATCACAACTTTTAAAACTGGTTATGTGTGTGACTTTAGATGTACTGGAATTTATTTACCCAGCCTGCTATTATTAGTTATTTAGATTATTTCCAGTATTTTGCTATTATAATAATGTGATATGCAATTTGAGATGTATATTTGTGGTTGCTTCCTTAGGATATTAAAACATAAATTCCAGGAAATCAGGGTTTTGTCTGCTTTGCCTGTTGTTGAAGTCTTGGTGCCCAGAGCTAGGCCTGGCCAATAGTGGGCATTCTTGTTGGGTTGAAGTGGGTCACTGTGTTAAGGGACACATACAGTCTAGAGACCTCATCCATGTTGACCCTTCTCCTTTTTTGAGCCAGAGCTGATTCATCGTGCAGCAAGCAGTCAGCACAGAACTGGCTGGCTGCCTGATGCACCGTCCGGGATGGAGCCTCCAGGCTACCACAGCTGCTGGGGTTCATTCAGCTGGTGGAATTTGCCTTGTTGCAACTGAGAGCCAGCTGGATCCGGAGTGAAGGCAAGGGCTGCGTAGATCCATGTGAAGTCCATTCCTGCTCCCCCAGGACATCCGCTGGCTGCTCTACTAAGGCTGTTGTAACTGAACCGTGCCAGAACTCAGGCCCCATCCCAGCTGGACAAAGGCTGCATGCCTGCTTCTCCTGTCCCAGATCTTTTTGATGGAGTTTTTAGGCATTGTCAACTCTGAACCCTTGAAAACTGAGATTTCCCTTTTTCTTTTTCTTTTTCTTTTGTTTTGAAGTGCTTGGGATTGAACCCAGGACCTTAACCTAGATAAGGAAGTGCTCTACCACTGAGTGATCTCTTTTAGCTCTGAGATTTTCTTAATTTGGGGTTTTCAACTAAATTCTCCTAACTATGGTAACTTGGTCTACAGCCTTACCACCCTGGTGTCTACTCCTGTCTGATCTCGGAAGCTAAGCAGGGTGGGCCTGCTTAGTCCTTGGATGGGAGACCACCTGGGAATACTGGGTGCTGTACTTTGGGAGAAAGGACCTGGCAGCCCATTTCTGGCTTATTCAGCCATCAAAAACCCTATGAATGGCAGAGAAGCAGACATAGTGCCAGGCATATCACAGTGTCAGATAGTGTTTCTTTCTGTTGTAAATAGGGTTGCTATGAGTTGGACCGGGCTGGGATTTAGCTCAGTTGGTAGAGCGCTGCTCTGCAGTCTCTGAGGTCCCAAGTTCGATTCCCAGCACCACAAAATGGGAGAACGACTTGGCAACCCACTCCCAAGGCAATCCCGAAACAGTCAGCCATTGAAAACCCTGTGAGGGTCACCATTAGTCGACTCGACTCGATGGCACCTAACAACAACAACATGAGTTAGACCTGACTCAACGGCATCTAACAACAACTATAACAACAACAATAACAACAACAACAACAACAACAACAGCAGTAACTTGAGAGATAGGATCTCAAACAAAGGCTTGACCACCATGTGGATATTAACGAAATTTATGCTTTTCTGGTAAAGGAAATTAAACTCCTGCACTTAGTTACCCGACCCTGCAAATGAAACACCCACAGGCATCTAGAAATTTACATCTCAGCTTTTATCTTTGGTTTGCATAAGCCCAAATAAATGACTGCATGTCCTAAACTAAATAACAACAACAGAGCAATAAAACAGAAACCACAAAGTGGAATGTGGAAGACAAGCAGATTTTATGCTGGGGATTAAACTAGAGCCTGAGGATGTATCTGACGTCTCTAGCCTTAAATATCCTGGTTACTCTCAATGAGTTCCAAATGATTTCAAGTACTAACTGAGTCCAACAATTATTTAGTGTTCACATATGATTACTCAATGTCAGAAGCTGCCTCTCCAGGTTTCACCTTAAGAAGAGAGGATGTAGGTGCAGACCACATCACTCTTGATAATGAAGAGCTTGGTTAGGGGCTCACAGTTGGGTTGCTTGAGTTCTAACTCTGGCTCCACTGTGACTTGCTGCATGATCTTGCAAAAACTGTCAACACTTCTTTGACTTCAGTTTGCTAACCCCCAAACCATGTAATATCTCAGAGTCACAGGGAGGACTGAGTTCACCTATATAATGTATTTGGAACACCACCTGGAATATGAGACACCTGCTCTGTTGCTCTGTAGCTTTTCTTTAATGCTAAATCTTCCTGGGGGAGAGGGTAAAGGAGGGTGCTCGTGGTCACTGTTACCTGCTTTGTTTTAGGAATATGCAGGCCTTTTCTAGTTTCCATCTTTTTGTGGCTTTGGAATACATGGCCTTAGGTAAATTTCCATCTGCCCTTCAGCTCAGGGTTAATGCATCACTAGATTAGGTGCTATGGGAGATATGGAATTAGGAGGCATGGTCTTTTCCTGATACGTTTGGTTTCTCAGGGTCTAACCTATATCTGGTCCAGGGACAGATGCTTTAAAGAAGAATGATGGGGATGGGTGTGGTAGTGCAATGCCTGTAATCCCAGCCACTTGGGAGGCAGAGGAAGGAGGATGGCAAGTTCGAGACCAGAGGCACTCTGCATAATTTAGTGAGACCCTGTCTCAAAAAAAAAAAAAAAAGTAAAAAATGGGCTGGGGGTGCAGCTCAGTGGTCCAGCACTTGCAAAGCATGCAAGTGTGAGGCCCTGGGTTCAACCTCCAATACCAAAAAAAAAAAAAAAAAATTCCTTAAAGCCAGTGAAAGGTCACCTGGCTCCTGAGAATGGCCCTTAGCACCTGGCCCCTGAGAATGGCCCTTAGCACCAGGCAGTCTGCCGGCCTGAGGACTAAGTGCTCAAGAAGATCCAGCCTTTCACCCAAATGCAGGATTCTTTGGGCACTACACCTTGTGAGATGTTCATTTAGCTTCTGCTCTAATGTTTGATCCATTTGTTCATCAGTTACTCTCTAGGCTGGGCCAGTCATGGGGATTCACTACTGTGTCCCATCAGGCAGAACAGTAAATCCACCCAGACAACCCTCAGCAGGTGGTTCTCACTCTGGTTTTGCAGAAAGCAAGCCAAACCTCTCCCTTATATATCCAGTGGTGTACAGGACCTTCCTGAACCTCTTCTGTTTCAGACTCATGTGTTCCGGACTCAGAGCACTTTATTTCTACAGCATGGTTTCCATACTCTGCCATTCTGGGTGCTTTGCTTTGGAAGAATCTCAGTGTAGGAGCTGCCTCAAACTACTACACAAAAATCTGGTCTCAACACTCCATGTGTGGTCCTTGAGGCTCAATGCCTCCTGCTAGAGCTCAAACGGTTTTAGCTTTTACAGGATAACTTTAAAGACACTATTATTCATCTAGTTTTCTTCCACACTTATATAATTGACTTCATAAATCTATGAATCTGAATAATTTCAGCTCACCCATCCTCTGATATAAATTTGAATTTGCCAATTAGAGGCACTTGTAGCATCTGCAATACTGATAAGCATGAGGCTGAATAAAGAGGGAAAAGCCCACCCACCAGCGCACCACTGCAAAATTCGCTTTGAGATTCACTTCAGATTCCACCAGCAAATATTTTTCCTACAAGTCAGAGCCTATAGTCACTACCTAGAATCTTAGTTCAGGCTGCTATAGCATTATACCATGGACTGGGTGGTTTAAACAACAGGAATTCAGTTCTCACAGTTCTGGAATGTGGGTAGTCTAAGATCAAGGTGCTTCTGATCACCATGTGTGGTGAGGACCCTCTTCCTGATGATCTTCTTATTGTTTCTTCACATAGCAGATCAGAGAGAGAGAGAGAGGAGAGAAAGAAAAGGAGAGAAAGGAGAGGGGAAGTTTTGTTGTCTCTTCTACGGGTACTAATCCCACCATGATGGCTTCACCCTGACTACCTGTTTACCTTCCTAAGGTCTCATCTCTAAATATAATCATATTGGGGATTTAGATTTCAACATACAGATTTAGGGGGTGGGGGGACATAAACATTCAGTCCATGACACCACATTTGAGATTCTTTACTGATTGGCAGGGTGACATTGGGAAAGTTATGTAACTGCCACAAATCTCATTTCTATCATTTGTAGAGAAATACCTAGCTATAGGAGATGTAGTAAGCTGTATGTGGTATGCATGCCTGTAATCCTAGCAACTCAGGAGGCAGAGGCAGGAGGATTGCAAGATCAAGTCCAGAGGCAGCCTACATAACTCAGAGACACCTTCTCTCAAGATAAAATAAATAGATAAATGAAAAAGGGTTTGGGGTACAGCTCAGCGGTAGAGCACTTGTAAAGTATGAGCAAAGCCTAGGGTTCAACTCCCCAGGTCTACAAAAAAAAAGTTATTGAAGTGAGAAACAAATTAAGTAAAACAAATTATTTAAGAGGCTGAACCAATGGAAAGTATTTAGTAAGTGTTATTTAATTCCTCCATCCTATTCACTAGATATCACAATGTCTATTAAAATTTAATTTGAAATTTCATGAACATAATTATAATATTTTCATATCTTCATTCTGGAGTTTTCCATATTTTTAAAGACTTCTTAAAAACTAATTGGCAATATCTTGTGATCTTGAAATGAACCTAGAGACTTATTTAAATAGCAACTGAGAGCAATTATGACTTCCTGTAGAGCACTATATTAGCCTAGTGACAAATACAAATAATTTTATTAATTTGAGTGAGAGAGAGAGAGAGGTATTGCACGGAGCTGAGGATCAAACCTGGAAGTCAGACAATTTTTTAAAAATTAAGTTGTGTGGTATACAGAAAAGGAAAACTACACAGGGTAATTTTTAAATTAGATTCAATTTCAGGACAGTCACCATGATGCAGGGCTGCAGCTCATATTGGGAGGCTGATTGTTGCCTCTACCTTGGACATAATTTATCCAATAGTATCATAATATTAAGAGGTTCTGGGGCTGTATCACCCTGGCTCCACCATTCCCACACTTGGTAAGGTCTTGCTGAAACCTTGGGCTAAGTCTCAGTTTGCTTATTATTTAAATAGTGTTAAGAATATAAGGCAGTTTGAGGGTTACAGGAAAATTTGCACTTGAAGTGCCTTTTATGGCTCCTTGTCCACAGGAAGTACTCAAGAACCGGCAGCCAGATGTTAGTTAATGCTAAGAGAAAAGTTCACAAAGGAACTGCTCATAAAACATCACTGAAAATGATAAACTGATCAGGCAGAATAAGCGATTGCTGTTTTTTTTCAGTCAGGATATAACACTGCAACTGAATGACAGAAAGAGGCTGCTTTTCATCAGCCACTCTCAGGCTTCCCTTTCACTGGAATTGAGCTTATTAGCTGCATGGTTAACTCCTGGAGCCAGGAGAACGTGTCCTGTACATGACACGGCCATCAAGCAGAGCACACAGATGTTTCTTGCCTCCCTTCTTTAGGCGTTAATAGCTCCTGAAGCCTTGCCCCTTCGATTTATTAAGCCATGTCTGCCTGAGAGGTCTGTGATGGAGATGGCATGCTGAACCCAGCTAGCAGCCCTCACTAGAGCTTTAGGAAGGAAGACACCATGTTTGAGAGAAAGAGAGGTGGTACAACATACAGGCCATCCTCAGACAGCCATGGTTGCCTGGAGACAAGAAAACATGTATTTTCTCAGAGCATTAGAAAAGAAAACCTCTTGCTTTTCTTTATGGCTTATTGGTAGGAGATTTGAACATTGCATCCCTTATTCTGTCCTTTGCACCTCTCTCTCTTTGTGCCTCTCTCTCTCTCTTCCTCTCTCCCCCATCCCTTTCTTTCTCTGCAAAGGGTGGCACTTAGCTTCAGTGTCTAGGACGGTAAGCATCTTGGGTGTAGTGCTGTGGTGGTCACTGCTGGGACAGAAATAAAACTCACTGGGAAAGGAGAAAAAATGATGTTTTTATCTCTTTCAATGAAGCATTTGAAATAACTGGTTTTATTTCCTTTCTCTCTCTGGTGTCCCATGTATGCTGTGATGGGAATGGAAATTATTCCATCTGGTGTTCCTGAATGAATTATTCCTCTTCTATTTTTATGTGCTTCAGTTCTTTGCTTAGTGGGTCAGGAAGTACCTAATATCTCTGCTGCTCAGCTGGTAGTTTCCCAGGGGTAACTTATCCTTCTTTTCTGTGGCTCCCTTGGACTCCATGCTGTTTCTGGTCAGGGAGGAAGAGGACTCTCCATACCAGCAGAGGACATATACTGAGTGATTGCAAAGTTGTCCCTAGAGAGCTTCCTGTGATGTTTTCTTCATGGTCCAATGCTGGCTTCTGGATCACATTCTTTAACAGGTGTTAGCAAACAGCTGTCTTAATCTGTTCTAGAATTTTGTTAAGCTTAAGCTTTGTGGTAATATGCGCCCATTTTAAATAATCACTCTTAATAGTTTCTTGGGACTTGAGTTTAGCTCAGATGGTAGAGGGCTCTCTGTTTTCTCTGAGGCCATGAGTTTGATCCCTGACACTGCAAAAACAGTAGAAGGTTGTGGCAATCCACTCCTGAAGCAATTCTGAAACAGTCAGCCATTGAAAATCCTATGAGGGTTGCTATGAGTTGGACATGACTTGATGGCACCTAACAACAACAACAACAACAGTTTCTCAGGAACTGTAGAATTCAATCTATTCAAAAGGAATAGGTGACTTCTCCTTTGAATTTTTAGTCTGTTTTGTATAGTTCATCCTATGCTTTCTAATTTGAAAAAGATTTTCTTTGATGGACAAATAAGGAGTAGATCTCCTGTTGGAATGAAAAGTGTCAAAAAGGTTGGGCATGTGGTTGGGGTTAGATGGGTGCTGTCCACATGTGGCTAGTGGCTGCCATATTGGATAGATAGACATAGAACATTGCTGTCACCAAAGTAAACTCTATTGAACCTGTCAGATCTATGTTAGATGATCAAAAGAGTGGGACCACCCTCTGCTGGCCTGGAGGTCTCCCTCAGTGTAAGTCAAGAGAACACTATAAAATTCTTTAGGGTATTATAGTTGTTGTTGTTGTTAGGTGCCATCAAGTCGTGTCCAACTCATAGTGACCTTCACAGGGTTTTCAATGGTTGCTTATTTCGAGATTGCCTTTGGAGTGGATTGCCACATCCTTCTCCCATTTTTGCAGTGCTGGGAATCAACCTGAGACCTCAGAGACTGCAGAGCAGTGCTCTACCAACTGAGCTAAGTCCCAGCCCAGAGTCTTATAGAGACCCCCCTAGCCCAACATTCATGTCTTATCTACCTACTCTGCTGCCTTGGGACCACCAGATCTACTCTCATCATGGCACTTACCATGTGAAGCTCAAGACTAGGCCATCTTCACCATCAGACTAATTGCCTTATGACTTTGTACTTTTCTTCCTTAGAGGACTTCTTTGGGTTTTTGGAACTTAAGACCAATTTGTCAGCATGCCCTCCCAAATCCTCAGTGCTTCACCAAATCCTTTCTTCACTTTGCTTTTTCCAAGATACCTGCTACCCCTGCAGCTCTCTTAAGACACTGCCATTTTCTCTCCTTTCCCTTTCATACCCCTGGATGCAGAGGTAACGTGAGGATTTCTTTAGCTCCTGCCATCAGCTTAGATCAGCCAGGAGTCCCCACTTTGTTGTAGTCAGTTAGCAAACCTTGGGTCACTTGCCCAATTTCCTAAAGGCTTCCATGTGTGGATAAGTGTCGTTCCTTTATCATGTGTCTTTCTTAATTGTTGGCAGTTTACACATATCTTTAGATGATTCCTGACTTTCTTTCCCCCGATTATCTTCTTCTGCAGTCTATCTCAGCAACTCCCTCTCATAGTTACCCTTCACTTGAACTTTGTCAAAACTTTAATTTCAAACATTCACCTCTCTGGCCACTGTTTTCCTCTTTATAGCTCACTTTCTGCAGCAGCTCAACTCCAACAACTGCTCAGTCTCAGCAGGACCTTCAATCTAGCATCTCCTCCTTCTACTATCTCCACTCCTGTGAGTGAATGGACTAGGAGAAGGTGTCTTCTCTGTGTGACATAACCCCATGTCAGGGCTTATGGTTTGGACCATGGATGTGATTTCAGTGCTCACTCCTTTCAGCTGGGCATTTTTGGACAGTGTATGAACTTCACAGGTGTATGTGAAAGCCCACTTTCAATCCATTTATCCAGTTCCTTTTTAACTGTTCCTCACTAACCTCCTTATGACCTCACTTCCACTTTTACTCAGCTTAAATTACTTGATTAATCATCATTACCATTTGTTTATGTACATCTTCACTCCTTCACCTCTCTCTTGATTTGTTGTACTCTCTTGGCTAAGTTCCAATACCGATTAAATCCCACTCAATTTTTCTCCATGCCTGTTGCTCTGTTACTGAACATGGCTAAGGAAAACACTTAACTGTGCTGTCTATTCTTACTTCAAAGTCATGATCACTAACTTTAAGTGGGCCATCATTCTGTCCATCAACTGTACTGTGTTTTCTTATTATATATAACACTCTACCATCCTACATATTGATTTTACTTCCTCTTCTTTCTCTTGAAATCTTTAATGCCTCCTCCTTCACCTAGTTTCAGTGGATGAGCTTGCTTTCCACTTCATTGAGGAAATTAAAACCATTGCAAGAGAGCTTGTATAAGGTTTTTTTTTTTTTTTTTTTTTTTTTTTTTTTTTTTTTTTTTTTTTTTTTTTTTTTTTTTTTTTTTTTTTTTTTTTTTTGTTGTTGTTGTTGTTTTGGTGGTACTTAGGGGTTGAACAACAATAGTAGTTGAACCCAGGGGTCTTGCATGTACTTTGCAAGTGCACTACCATTGGGCTTCTCTTATTTATTTATTTATTTATTTATTTATTTATTTATTTGAGTCAGGGTCTGGCTGAGATGTGCAATCTGTCTCTGGCCTAGAACTCACTATCCTCCTGGCTTTGCCTCCCAAGTGGCTGCCTGGCTTTCACAAGTTCTTCTCAGCACACCATTCCACCCTCCTGCAGCTGGATCCATGTGCTGTATCTTCTCTTTAGCTTGTGCTTCCTTCACTTGGGCATGACATCTCATTTCTCATTGCTCTTTCTTTCTAAGGATGTTGCTGCAGGAATTTGTCCCTCTCTTCTATAACCAAATAGTGCTTTTCCATTGGATCATTCCTATTACAGTGTAGTCTTTATTTCCTTTATCTTAAACACAGTCCTCCATAAACCTACTTTCCGTCTTTAGTTGCTGTGCTGTTTTTCTATTTCCTCTCTTAGGAAAGATCTTTGAATGATTGCTTGTATTTAAGGTCTCCCTGACTGTGGTCATATCTCTGCTTCACCAATGCTGCTTTGGTTAAGGTCACCAGTGGCGCTCACATTGGTAAATTCAGTGATCAAATTATTAGTCTTCCTGCTCTTGGCCTATTAGAACCATTTAGGATAGTAGACTGGTCTCTTTTCCTTGGGAGGTTTTTTCACTTAGCTTCTAGGGCCCCCCACCCCTTGGGTTTACTTTCACCTTTCTGCTTGGTGACTTCTCTGCTGGTCCTTCCTCACATCCAACCTCAAAATACCAGCACATCCTAGTATCAGTCCTTGAGCCTCTTTTCTGTTTCTCACTACATGATTTTATGTATTCTCATGTCTTCAAGTAATATTTTCATGTTAATGTTTCCTGAATTTGTATCTTCAGTGTAGGCATTCCCAGGAACTTCACATTTGTATTTAACACTCCAAATCACCTATTCACCATCTCTACTTGAATACACAATAAGCATCATAAATTGAACAAGATAATATGAGCACCTGATATGCATTCCCTCCCCCACAAAAAACATAAAAACAACAAACAAACAAACAAAAACTCCTGCTACTCTCATGGTTTTTCCTTTCTTTATAATGGCAATTCTATTCTTTTAGTTGATTACCCTCCAAACCTAGCAGTCATTGATTTACCTTCTTTTCTCACACCATCAATAACTGCTATTGAGTCTGCCTTTAAAATATACCCAGAATCTGATTATTCTTCATGTCCCCCACTGCTATCACCGGAGAAGGACCACCATCATCTCACACTGGATGGTTATAATAGTTTTGTAAGTGGGCTTCTTGCTTTTAACCTTGCTCCATTTCAGTCTGGTTTTCATAAGCAGCCAGAGTAATCCTTCTAAAACATAAGGTATGTCATGTTGCTTTCCTATCATAACCCTGCAATGGCTTCATGCATCGTTTGGATAAAAGCTCATGTCATAATCATGCCCTACAAGCCTTCTATAATCTGGATCCCTGTTATTTCTATCCCTACTTACCAACCACATAGTCTCTTCTACCACTTTTCCTCTCCTCTCCTACTGCCTCAGAACTTTTGCACTTGACATTCTTATGCCCTAAATGCTCTTTGTTCTTAAGCCCTAAATGCTCATGCCCTTATTTCCTTCATGTCTTCATTGAAATGTGTTGATGAAGCCTTTGATAGATATCCTATTTAAAATTTCATCCTCCTACACCCACTTTCTATCTTCCTCACTTAATTTTTTCTCTTACTTTTCACTATGTAATATACAATGTATTTTTATTATTTTGTTTCTTTTTTAAATCTATCTCACAAGAATTTAAGCTCCATCAGAGCAAGGCATTTCCTTTGTCTGTGTTATTTGTTTTGTCCCCTGCTGTGTCTTCAGGACTTAGAAAAGTGCTGGGTTCCCTGCAGTGATTAGCAAATCTTTCTTGAATAGACTTCAGCTGAAGATAGAGAGGAACTGGCCAGTATTGCCTTTTTCTGCAAGGTATTATATCTCACTGCTTAAGAGCATGGGCTTAAAATTCTGCTGGTATAATTTTGGGTAGGTGATTTAGTGTTTCCTTCTATATAAAATGAGATACTAAGAGTTTCTACTGTATAGAGTTCTTATGGGAATTAAGTGAGACTGTGTGTGTGTGTGTGTGTGTGTGTGTGTGTGTTTGTGTGTAGATTAGACAGACACATAAGAATGAAACAGGTAGCTTAAGTATATAGTAAGTCTTAAGTCTCATTATTGTTGTTCTCTGCTGACATTATATTATCTTCCCAGTTATTTAAAAGTACAATGTCAGCCAATTTACAGGGATCCAAGTCCTGCTGATCATTACCTATGTGATTTAAGGCAATTTATTTAATCTTTCTAAGCCTCAGTTGCTTACCTTTAGTCTACAGACAGTGACACCTCATTTGCAGAGTCAGAATGTGGATGAAACGATATGTAAAAAGGGCTTACTGTCTTGCCCTGACACACAGTCAATGCTCAACAGTCACAGCCCTTAACTGTGTTGTGGGGGTGGGATGTGGATGGAGTTCACCCTCTTGCAGGGCAAGAGCACTAGACAGTACAGTCAACTGAAGCGTTCACGTTCAAGTTCTTCTAAAATTGGAGCTCATCAGCAAGCAGCCTGTGCAATCAGTCTCTAATCCAACCCTTCCTTTTCTCACCAAGATCACTCAGTATTTTTTTTTTTTTTAGCAAAGATTGTAATTTTTAGAGTTTCTTGAGATGTGTTTCGTTTTATAGTTTCTGTCTTCCATAGGCTCTTTCCTCTCATTTTTAAACATCCTGTCTGGAATCTGGAAGAACACATGAGAATACATTCCTCTCTTTGTTTTTCTTCAACTTGAAGATAACACAGTCACTCTCTGCCAGGGATTCTATCACCTCTGTATCACAAGCCAGTTCTTCCCTGTTGGTTGAGGTCACACACAGAGCAGTAAATCCACTTGTTTCCCATTCCACTTTTTGAGTGTCTAGCAAGGAAACTTGATATTATTTCTTGGATGACAGGGCAATGATGTGAAGACATCTAAACTGACCTGTTTTAACCTAACGTTCCCGTAAGCCAGACTCGAGCAGCACTTGTACAGTCCTGAGGACGGCTAGCAATGCCACCCACTTTCACCCTTGTGCATTCTTAAGTATTGTTGCCCTGACTCATCTGCTGTCCTAGTTTCTGAAGGAACTCCATGAATGGAAGAATCCCTTAGGGGACAGAAGTGAGAGTTAAATCCTCTCCTAAACACATGAGCTCATCTTTCTGAATCCTGCAGAACAGGGAGTGGAATTTTGCCAGCATTTCACATTGACCAGGAAAACTTTCAACATCATCTACTTCCTTCTCTCCCAGAGATCGAATGTCTTTCAAATAATCAGCTAGAAAACTGCAGAGGGAGGAAGACCACCCTCATCCCAGTCATGCTCCAGATTTTAAGGAAGTGTGAAAATGAAGTAAAATGACTAGGTAGAGGAAAATTTGAATATGATTTTTAGAATGATTTTTCTGATGAGTAAAATGTCAGGTGGAGTGGCAACATGATTCTTAGAGCTGATAGGAGACTATCCAATTGTGGAATGTGACATACTCTGTTATATATTTTGTGCCACAGTATGATACAGTTTTGGCTGGTTCTGAGCACGATTGCTAATTAGCTTGAATTTATTTAATGTAGGAAAGAAAAACCTCTTTCGTCAGTATTTTGATTATATACAGCCGTGTCCTACCTCCTCCTGTAGAAATGAAATAAATCCTAATTGAACTGACAGTTTTTCTTCTAATGAAGTAAGAATTTGTACGTTCTCCCCCTCAAATCTGTCATCTTCTCTTTATGTAATTCTTAAGTATCCATCCTGACTCCACGTCTCCCACATTCATTCCACTCCTGCAAACAAGCTAAAAAAATAGAAATGAGATTTTTGAAGTTGTTTTCCTCTATCCCTTATGTTTTTAAAGAATACACTATCAACTAATTCCTCCAGAAACTCCTTTACTGTGATTCTGTTGGGTGGTTATATTATGGGAAGAGTTCAAACCAAAATCAGGGTGTACATTTCCTTTTCTTTTTTCTCCCAATGGTAGTTCTCTTTTTATTGAACTTATTTTTTACATACAGGAAAGCATATACCATAGGTGTATACTCTGCATATAATCATAAAAATCATGTAAATTAGGGGCTTGCCCAGGGTCACAAAGTTTACTGTGACAAGCAGAGACTCAAGCTTCTTTTTTTTCATCTAGTGCTGTTTATGCTCCATTCTCCCTCAAACCGTGTGTCTCATCCCTGATGGTAGACTTTGGAACTGCACACACTGTGTTACAAAAAGAAAATACTAGGCAGGAAGCAAGGGTCACCAGGACGTTAGTGGGCTCCTAGTAACCTTTGCCTCTTCCAAGATTTGTAGAATACTTAGCCCTGTGCCGTGTCATAAAATCCATGCCAGGATACATTCTTTTTTCTGAGATATTGAGGATATTTACTGTATTGGTAACTCTCTACTCTGTCTGTTCTTAGATGCAGTTGAGTCATGTCCGACTCGTAGCAACCCTCACAGGGATTTCAGTGGCTGTTTCGGGATTGCCTCAGGAATGGATTGCCATGTCCTTCTCCCGTTTTTGTGGTGCTGGGAATTGAACCCAGGACCTCAGAGATTGCAGAGTGGCGCTCTACTAACTGAGCTAAATCCCTGCCCCCTCCCCTCCCTGCTCTGTCTAGTGGCTTGATATTCAGGGAACATTTTCATTCTGGTTTTCTGGCCTCCTAGCAGAATGGCTTTTCATTCTCTTCTTATCAAGCTCAAGGATGAACTATGGCCCTAGCACCCACCTGGACTTCTCCATTCTTTGCACTCTCAGAGTGCTTAGAGGTCCTAGACTTGTCTTAACCCTTGAATGTGTCCAGCATTGTTCTCAATGTCTCATCTCCTCAACGAGGTCATCTCATTCACCTTGAGAGAAGAGACCAAGTTTTACAGGGCAGCTCTGAAGGTGGATATTTTAGAGAGGGGTCCTCAAAGGATGATCCTCGACATCCTGCACTAGGAACACTTGGGATAGTTTATTAAAATGGAAGACTGTTAGACTCCACCTATCCTATGACGAGTTCAGTGCTGGGTTTGGTGAGAATTAAGAATATGAATTTTAACCATGTCCCAGGGGATTCCTATGCACAATAAACCCTGAGAACCACAGCGTGGTAGGCATAAGGCAGATACCCGAGGAATGGCCTGGACGACCTCCCACTGAAACCTGGCAGACACCATCAGAATAGGTCCTAGGCGATCACAGAGGCCAACAAGGCTGGGCGGTAGAGTACAATTCATACAGGCATTCACTTCATGCAAATTATCCATTTACTGTGCTGAGTTTGACAGGGAATGACATACCTAGAAACCGTTTCTGTGTCTGTGGATCGTACAGCCTAGCTGTATAATTCAAAGAACCTCGAAATAGTTCCTTCATCGGCATCTTCTCTTCATTTCCCTTTTTATTTCTCAGGTATTTCCTATTAGCCAGACTTCATCTGTGTTAAACAAGACAAATGAGGACTCCTCTCCATTCAGAGTTTATATTTCAGTATGGACAAAAAGGCAACAAACAAGTAAACCCCAGCCACCAAGTTAATTACAGATTGCGACATTTGCAGTAAAGTAAATAAACACAATACTGTATGGGGAGACTGCCTTCAAATGGTGAGCTCTAGGTGACACGTCTCCACGGGGTGGCATCTGAGCTGAGACTTGATGGATGTCTTCAGGTCATGAGGGGAACTGGGGCAGATTGATGAGCGCTTTGAGGTGCATGTGCCTATGGAGGGTTACTACTACCATTATGAATGGCAACTATTGTTTATTGGGCGTTGCCTGTCTGCCAGGCTGTGTCAGGCATTTTGTAGGCTCTCGTATTGAGACTTTGCAGGAAACCAAGGAGGGAGATGTCATTAATAACTCTGGCTCTCAGCTGAGGGGTTGGCGGAAGCTCAGAAGCTTAGAGAAGTGACTTGCTCAGGTTCCCACAGTAAGTAAGAGGCCAAGCCAGCAAAGCTGAGCTCTGTATGATGGCCAGGTCTGCACTCTCTGGCAGTAGGTGGTTTCCCTCTTAGGTGTCACAAGGCTTCTGCTGCTGCTGGTGACTGTAGAAGAAGCAAGTGAGATAGAAAGTGCACAGGGCTTGCTGAGATGGCAGTGATGGTCAATGTCACAATGATTTAACACAGCAGAGCACCCACCTTTTGCAAGGCACTGCATAAAGCACCCTATATTTATTACTTCACTTGGTCCTCAAAAATAATCCAGTGAAATACAGAGAAGGAAGTTGGGGCCAAGGTCATTCAGGGCTGAGTGGTCGGCTCCCACTCCCACTTACAGATTTGACACCAATCTTTGATTCTGCCCTTCAGCTTCCCTGATGAGAGGAGCTGATGTCAATGTAGTGGCCTTAGGCACAATTAGACTCAGTTGAGGTCAGATTCATCCAGGTCCCCTCTCTCTGCCACAGCTCTTTTTCTTCTAGCCTTATTCCTCATTCATGTGACCTTACCTTCTTGACTTTTGGGACACTTGCTACAGCACCGCTATGTTCTCCCTCTTCTATTTTGATTTACGAGAGTTGATAATTATTGGCCAGGGCATGGGTACGATTCAGGAGAATTTGCCACTTTTTCTGTCTTTAGAATGCTGTCAACCCAGCATAAAATCACCTTCAGTCATTCACAAGCCAGCATGGGTTTGTGTGCCATCATCTTTCCATAGGTAAGGGGTTGCTGCAAGCAGGTCATGAGAAGCTACGTGGTGAGGGTGAGGATTGTGCCAGGTCTGTTCCATGCACTGTGGCACACTCAAAAGCAAAGTCGCAGCAAGGACTTTAAAAAACCAGGATGCAGATCAAGGAGGAGACTGCTGGGAGCTGTGATGTCCCTGGGAGGGAGTGAGGCCCTTGGAGTGGAAGATCGGTGGAGAACCAAGGCAGAGCTCACGGTTTGGCCCAGGGCAGCCTTTTTGTGTTCACATGCACGTTCATGTTCATGTGGAATCCGTTATGTCTCCACAATAATAGCAACAGTCTTCAGTGAATCACAGCGATGCTGGCATCAGATGGCAGCGAACACCAGGTTTATAATGCCATGTTGCCGATCTGCTTTACAATTTTGGTTAAAATCTAAGCCTTGACCCATTTCTGGCAAATCCACTTTTAGAGTTTCTGACCTGTTTCGCTTGGTCTGCTCTGTGGTGTGACTGGATTACATGGGGGGGGGGGGGTGGCACCATGCCTTTCGTCTTTGGGTTGATTTGGGTGGGGATTACTGGGGTATGGCTTTTTTTCCCCTTGATTTGGGCTTGAGCTGGATTGGGCTTGGGGGAAAAAAGTAGGGGTCATTCTCTATCCACCAAGCCTAAATGTTGAGGTCCATATGACTGTGATTACAACAACTGCCACGTGGTCACACTTTTGAAATTTCTTTTATCTTTTAGCATAAATTTAGAAAAATGGCGGTATCTTGTATATTCAAAGAGTGGCTTTTAGTTTCATCTTAATCTTGAACTTTTGTGGGCAAAAATATTTTTGTATCCGTGCTCCATTTTCTTATCTATCCAGGCTTATTACTACATAATAATTAACAATCCATATTATGCATATTAATACTGCTAATTTGACTCATTGTGAGAAAAGGTCCCCATGTGTCTGTTAGCTTGTCATACTGTGAGGCTAAAAGCTATGCCACTAATATCTCAGATACCAGCAGGGTCACCCATGTTGGACAGGTTTCAGCTGAGCTTCCAGAGTAAGACAAACTAGGGAGAAGGACCTGGCAGCCCACTCCCCAAACAACTAGCTATTGAAAACCCTATGAATAGCAGAGAAGCACTGTCAGACATAGTGCCAGAAAATGAGTCCCCCAAGCTGGAAGGCATTCAAGAAATGACTGGGGAAGAGTTGCTTCCTCAAGGTGCTTTGACTTTAAAAATGGGAATGGAGTAAAGCCTCTGGAACCTCCATTTGCTGATGTGGCACAACTCAAAATGAGAAGAAACACAGGAGCTGCAAAAATGGGCTCCAACATAAACAGATTGTGTTCATGGCACAGTGTTGGGGAGTGTTTTGTTCTGTTGTACATAGGGTCACTATGAATTGGACTCCACTTGATGGTACCTACCAACAACAACAACAATCAAAAAATGATCAAGACTGGTTTTATGTAATATTTTATCTAATAGTTTTGGTTGCAAGAAGTTTTCAGTATGGGTCAGAGGTGTAGCTCAATGGTAGAGCACTTGCCTAGCACATGCAAGGCCCTGGATTCAATCTCCCATACCAAAGGAGCAAAAGAAAAGAAAAGAAAAGAAGGAAGGAAGAAAGAAAGAAAAAGAAACCCAATAAAATTTAGGTATTGTATAATGTATTGATGGCATCTCTAATACATTAATTCTGTTTCTACTGCTTGGAGGTTGGAAAGCAGTAAATCAGGAGTCAGCAGAGCTGGGTTCTGCTTTTTGTTTTTGCAATAACTGGCTATGTGTGTGGCCTGGCTCTTTGTGCCTCAGTTTCCTCAAGGTGAGATTGCAGGAAAGTTGGAGGCCAGGAGCCTGTCCCAGCTGATTCTTATGCACCCTTCTGCTATGATTTTTTTTATGTTTGAGAAACTTGATTCATACAACTGACCTGTTGTGTGGATGCCTGAGACCAGTGACTTGACTTGAAATGTTCTTTTGTTGTTGTCTTCAAATGTATAGTTTTTTATCCTTATTTTTCAATCATGTTGGAAATCTTTGTCACAAAGTCAGAGCCCAGCATTCCATTTCAGGCTCTGATTACTATTGTGTGATACTTGGGTAAAAAAAAAAATTCCAATGAGTCTTTTAAATTGCAGGTCATTGTCTCTTCTTCAGGTTTCCAAATTGCAAAATGAACATAATCTTTTCTTATTATCCAAGGTTTTGTTAAAGCTTTAGACCACAGCTACCAAAAATAAACTGGCTTTATGTGCTAACATTTTTTTTTTCTTTAAAAATCTTTCTGGCAAGCTTCAATGTGCTTGTATAACCATAATACATAAGGCGACTACTTTACCCTATAATAGAAGAGCTAAAGACCAGGCTAACAGGTTTGCTGCTGTGCTAATATAGAATAATCTCTGATAACTATAATTAACTTGTATGCTCCTGTCCTAGGTTGACTCACCAGAACACTCACATCCTTCAGGATTGATATTCCTCTTTGAGATGCAAACAGATGCTTCCAACAACTGTCTAGAGCCACCACACTGCAGCCGTGGTTTGTCTGCATTTATCCTTGGCAGGAGCACTTTCTATTTTAGGAAGGTACTTTGATACTTTACCTCTTGGCTACAGTGTCTCTAAAAATGCACTCAATGAACAGAACAGTCACCCCTCCTGTGGGGTGCACAGGCTACTGTCAGTGCTGGCATGTTCTGTGGCAGTCAGTTGGCCCAAGACCAAAGTAGCTAATCAGCACTGGGTTTATTCTAGGGCTCATGAAGGAGTCCTCACCATCCACTGATAGCTTTTCCCCGGGGTTTCCTGTTCTGCCAGTGTCCTCTTATTCACAAGGGCCCCAGGACTGTGCTGGGGAATTCTGATCAACTTGCCTCTTGATGAGAATGAGCATGTTGCAAGGCTTCATGTTGGGGCTCTTTTGAGGACTTTATACAAGGGAAATCTTTTTTTCCTAGTAATCCTATAGGTTGCCTGGCTCCTCGGGGAAAGATATCTTCTTGTGCATGGACTTAGGAGAGAGTTAGGGAGACTGTCTGCTACTCATCTTTGGGGCAAAGGTGGGAATCTGGTGAGGAAGCAGTTAGCAAATGAAGCAAGCAGGAACCGTCTATTTGACACAAAAACAAATGTGCCTGGAAATAAAAATTAAGGGATTTATACAAAACAAAGCCACAGTTTATGTTCTAGATCAGGGCAAGATGGAATTATTTTAGAAAAGACAGATCTAAGTAAATGAGAATAAGTAAAGTCAGAATAAGCAGTGAGGAAGTGCTTTACTAATTTCATTCTTTCTTCTTTCTTCCTTTCTTTCTCTCTTTCCCTCCCTCCCTCCCTCCCTCCCTCCCTCCCTCCCTCTCTTTCTTTCTTTCTTTCTTTCTTTCTTTCTTTCTTTCTTTCTTCCTTTCTCTCTTCTTTCCTTTTTTCTTTTTTTAAATTGTACTTGGGGGCTGACCCCACATCCTCACTCAAACTTTGTAAGCTCTCTACCACCAGGCTGCACTCCCAGCATTTCCCCTTTATAAATTTTTTATTTTGAGATAAAGTCTTACTAAATTGAGCAGGCTACCTCTGGCCTTGAACTTGCCATCCTCCTGCCTCCGCCTCTTGAGTCTCTGGGATTACAGGCATGAGCCAACATGCTGGGCTCATCGTGTTTCTTAATGGTGTGGACCTCAGGAATTATGTTACTGGCATACTTTTCTAAACCATTTTTTGGTTTCCTAGAAATTCATCTTCTTCAATTTTCAAGTTCTAAGTTCACAGCACCTAAGCAACACTAGTAAGAGAACCTCCTGGTTGATGCTAATGTACCTTCAGAGGATAAAGAAGTCTATTCTTAACACTGTTTATAGTAAATATTTAAAAAATTACAGAGCAGCAGCTGTCAAGTTTTCTGATATAAAACAAAGTTTAATTTGTTTTCAGGCACCTTGGGAAAGTCTTAACTTGTTCTTTGTTAAATTGTCCTTAGTCTTTTTTTAGGCTCATGAGTTCCCCCCAAACGAATTCTTATAAGTCAGTCACTGAAGGTGGTAAAGAGCCATAAACTTCTCTAGTATTATCCTGTCTGAAGGAAGATTTTGTCATGACCTGTGTCCTGGACAAGGAAAGCTATATAAATTGTTAAGAGTAGTATAATGTGATCAGTTACTTTGGCAAAAACCAAAAATTAGGAGCAAAAAACCTTCCAAAATAAGAAGCAAACAAAAACCCAGAAGCAAAGTGACTGTTAGACTGGTCATATAGTCTTTTGTAGTTATCAAATGATGATGATTGCCTTGACTCTTTATTGGTGCCAGCAAAGGTGGAGGAGAAAACAGAGATTTTCCTAATTCTGCAAAATTTTGGCAACATCTCCCAAACAATCACATTAAGACCTCCACGTATTGAGAGCTCAACAATTCTACGAGAAATAATCTGTTCCAATATTTGGAAAATGATGATTGAAAATCGGGGCATTTCCTGAGGATATATGGCCAGCTGGAAGGAATTAATTCACAGCACTAAGTTCAACTTAGTACCATTAACCCACCCGTTCCCTGAGCTTGCTCTGTCCCAGTGTCCATCTATGTAGGACACACATACTGCTTTCCATCCAGGTAAACCAGAGAGGGTGGAACAATTGTTTCTGGAGAATATGTTGCAAAGTTTCTTTGAATAGCAAATACCTGTAATAGGGAAGTTTAAACTATTACTGGCAACTGAAAGTGGCCAGGCAGATCCAGCTGGCAGCAGGGTGGAGCCCTGGCCCAATGCCACCAGTCTGTGGGCTATTCCAGCAATCTCCAAGCTCTATGCCATGTGCCTAGGGCTGTTCAACAAATCTATAATCTTGAAAAGCATAGCACAGGAACCTATCTCAGGGCAACTTTTTGAGAGTTATATCCCCTACTTTTGAGAAGAGGTAAAAGAAGTGATTGAATTAAATTAAGGGAAAAGAGGGTAAGAAATAACTGCCCAGGGGGTTTTTACAAAGTGAGTGTTATTACTTTTCAGGTAAGGTCTTTGCAATTATACTTCAAAGCCAGGGAGCATTGGCAAAAATTCCCTATTTTCTTTTAATCATTAATGGTATCTTCTATTTGTTATTCTTTCAAAGCACAGCATTTTCCAAAATGAATGAATAGCAATTGTTATTAAGCAGAGAAGCAGAGCAGTGATGTGAAGAAGACAATGCAATTTCTAGATGGGATAATCTGTTGTTATTTTAATTATAATATTTGCAGTTAAATTGTTTTGATTATTAGTCCACTGGAATATGCAGTATTGTTTTCATTTTCCTTCATTTTTAGGTCTCAAACAAAACATATTTTAAATGATGGCAAAAACCACAACATTTTTACCTTTAGAAATTCACATTTTAGTTCTCTCTTGATTAAATGGGACCTCGAAAAACAGTGTATCAGAGTACAAAGAGGAATATCTGGAATACAATTACTTAAAAATATTCCACTTTGCATTTATAATACATTTAAGAGTGTGGAATGAATATTTTATGCAGAATCCATTTTTGACTTGAAGATGGTTTTATATTTAAAAGTCTCTATTCAAATGTGTTCTCAAAAAGAATACATTCAGCTATCCATTGTTTTCATGTCCAAACTGCTGTCAAAAGGGAGTATTCCGTGATATTCCAAGAGTAATTTTTCCATTTGAAGAAAAAAATTGGTAGTCTATTTATGCTAATGTGTTATGCTCAGCTGACCTCTGATTCTATATGTGGTTGAGTAATCAGATGACAAAAATTTCCTGTAAAAGTGAAAATCTGGTACATCTATCCAGACACCCAACATGGGAGATTCAGTTTAAAATACTATTTATTGAGCATCAAGTATATTCCCTGTGCTCCCCTTACATTACCTTAGTTTTCACAGAAAATAGGCGAATGTGTGAGCAGCATGGAGAAAGACAGAAATGTTTAGAGTAGTAATGGAAGTGACATGCGGTCTCCTGGTGTGGTCCATTCTAGGCTGTGTTCTTTCCTTATTCTCTGGGGATCCTGCTTCTGAGTTCTTCCTTCTCACTGTGCTCTGGTGGTGGGAAGGATGGGGACCTGCTGCTTTTGGCACAAGGATGCCTGAGCTGAAAGGTGTCCTCCATTGAATGAAAACTTGAACTCGAGAATGCTTTCCATAAAAAGCCATATGAAGCCTCCTGCTGACCCCTGACTATAATAGACAAAAGGTGTTACTGGTTAGCCATATCATATTCTTTACTATATGGACTGAAAATATCCATAAGGGATTCACTTTGTAGATCTAGAGAAGGCTAGGACTGGAAAGAGCTTTCCATCATTTAGTGCATTGGATTTCAGGGTGTTCAGGGTGTGGTTGGTGGGGAAGGGGTCAGGAAGGAAGCCTTAGTCCAACAAGAATAGCTCAGCTTTCGTTTTGCAAACTGTAGTTCTGAGTAGAATTTCTTTAGGGAAACAGCATTCTGTCAATTTTTTCCCCCACTAAAACATTGGGGGGCTGGGATTTAGCTCAGGTGGTAGGGCCCTGCTCTGCAGTCTCTGAGGTCCTGAGTTTGATTCCCAGCACCATAAAAATGGGAGAAGGACATGGTAATCCACTCCAGAGTTAATCCCAAAACAATCAGCCATTGAAAACCCTAGAATGGTTGCTATGACTCAGACACTACTCAACAGCACCTAACAACGACAACAAAACATTTGAGAATCATTGATGCTATCTTTTCACTGATAAGAAAAGAAAGGCTTGGAGAGTGATGTGTCTTAATTTAATGTTGCTTACAAATGTGGAGATTTTACCAAGACTTAAAATTCTGTATATAATTAGTATATCAATTTTTTCCTTGAAACCTCTTGGCTGGAAAGCCTTGAGCAGAGTATAACTATCTATCTATATCTGTCTATCTATCTATCTATCTATCTATCTATCTATCTATCTATCTATCATCTATCTTTCTATCATCTATCTATATCTATATCTATATCTATATCTATATCTATATAGCCTATTTCAGTATTAATTGTTGATCTCTTGGAAACATCCCACCTGAGCACTTGCAAATGTGTATGTGCCCGCGCATATGCGTGCACACTCATGCTCTCTTGTGCTAGGCTGTGGGACCCCATTAATGCAGCAAATGTGTAGAACTCGGGGATGAAGTAGGTCATCTCAGTAGCTGAGGGCAATAGTGCTTGGAGCGTAGTTTTTTATAATGTGGCAGGTGTTACTTGCTACAGATATTCTTGTTGTTAAGGTGCCGTGGAGTCGGGTGCACCTGTGTAGGGTTTTCTTCTCCTTCCTTCTTTCCTTCCTTCCTTCTTTCCTCTCTCTTTCTCTCTCTCTCTTTCTCGCTCTCTTTCTTCTTTCTTCCTTTTTGCAGTACTGGGGTTGAACCCAGCGCCTCATGCTTACATGCTTTGCAAGTGCTGTACCACTGAGTTGCACTTTTCGAGACAGGGTCTTGCTAAATTACACAGATTGACTCTGGTTTCAAACTTGTGATCCTTTTACCTCTGCCTCCGAAGTCGCTGGGCTTACAGATGTGCACTACTGTGCTGGGCACTCTGTGTAGGGTTTTCAATGGCTGATTGTTTTGGGATTGCTTTGGGAGTGGATTGCCAGGTCTATCTCCCATACTTGCTACAGATAGTATATGATAAATGTAGTCCCAAGCCCATTGGCTGCTGTTGCCACCAACCTGGTTCTGAAACTTGTGTTGATTAAAGAGCCTTGGATGTTAGGGGAGGCCATCTGATTAATGAGAGTAGCTTGTCTAATGTATTATGCCGAGTCCTTTTTGCGTACAATACGTTGTGGGGATGAGGGTCAACAGGACATTGCCAAATGATGTCAGTGTAGCCAAAGAGCTCCTGGCCATAATTTCAATCCAAAATGGGTTGTATCCAACTTTGTTTCTGGAAGTCACAAAATGTTAACCACAGGCATCCGATTTTCCCCCTCTGTGTTGTGTTCAGTTCAGTTTAGTGCAACGAACATTTCTGTGTGCCTACTCTGCACTAGGCACAGGCTATAAATCACACATGAAGGAAATGCTCCTCTGAGTTCACTTTATGATGTCTGTATTTCTTCTCAAAAGATAATTCAAAAGTAGTTTTATGCTGTTGGTGAGAATAAAAAGATGATATAGCTGCCGTGGAAAAGAGCACAGAGGTTACCTGAAAAAAAAATTAGAATTATCATATGATCTAGTAGGTCCACTCCTGTTTACCCCAAAAATGTGAAATCAGTGTTTCAAGGAGACATTAACACTCTTATGTTTACAATACAAAGCTGTGGAAACAACCTTAAAGTCTATCAACAGATGGATGGGTAAAGAAAATATGGCATATACATACAATGGAATACTATTCAGCCTTAAAAAGGGCATTCTATCATATGGGACAGTGTGGATGAACTTTGAAGACATCTCTAACAGTGGTCATATTTTTAGAATTAAAGAGTGGAATGGTAGTGCCAGGGCCTTGGGAAAGGGAGAAAGGAGAGTCTCTAATTAAAGGGCATGAAGCTATAGTGAAGCAAATTGAATGAACTCTAGAGATCTGCTGTGTAACATGATATCTATAGTTAACAATAATGTATTGTACACTTAAAATTGTTAAAAAGGTAGGTCTTATGTTAGGTGGTGTTATCATGACAAAAACATAAATGTTTATGAGAACAATGTTGTCCGTGAATAAAGTAGGGAGTGCAGCCAATTCTTATTGCTTATTTGTTGTGTTGTTAGGTGCTGTTGAATTGTGTCTGACTCATAGGGACCCTTCTAGGGTTCTTAATGGCTGATTGTTTCAGGATTGCCTTGGGAGTGGATTGCTGCATCTTTCTCCCACATTTGTGGTGCTGGGAATTGAACTTGGGACCTCAGAGACTGCAAAGCAGCGCTTTACCAACTGAGCTAAATCCCAGCCCCAATTGCTTATTAGTGTGCAGAAACATGGGCTTTATTGTTCCCAGATCTTCTGATTCAAAGGACCATTCCTGTTTACCCCAAAAACGTGAAATCAGTGTTTCAAGGAGACATTAACACTTTTATGTTTACAATACAAAGCTTTGGAAACAACCTAAAAGTCTATCAACAGATGGATGGCTAAAGAAAATATGGCATATATGTACAATGGAATACTATTCAGTCCTAACAAGGGCATTCTATCATATGGGAAATCCAGATTTCTAAAATGTTGCATAAATCAGCTTTTGTATATTTTTAACTATATCCAGTGCATGCTTGTTTCCATTACTATAACTTCCATTATGCAGGTTGGGTGGCTTATAAGAAAAGAATGTTATTTATAGTTTTGGAGGCTAAAGGATTAAGCTGGTTATGATGAGGACCCTCTGGCTTTGTCATACTATGGTGGATGGGGCCACAGTGGGGATGCATGAGAGAGGGAAAAATCACATGGGGTGACAGGAAGCTACTGACTGGGGAGGGGACCAGATCTCCCCATCATTTTAAATAATAACAACTCATGCTTTGAGCATTAACCAGGGTCCCAGGAGAAATACTTAATCTCTTTGAACAGCTGTCTTGTCCCCAATGATCTAGCCACCATGCACTAGGTACCACCTTTTAAAGGTTCCACCCTGTCTCCTAACATCAGCAAATTGAGTACCAAGCTTCAAATACATGGAGCCTTGGGGGCAAACCACAGCATAAGTAAGAGAGATGTATGTGTCCTGTCTGTGAGCTGCACCCAGTTTGCAGGAAGCCCAGTTTGGCACCAATGCTTTACCGTAAACTTTGAGTGTGATTGTGGCATTTGTACATGACTGTCCTGCCATGTCAAACATACTGTCCCCGAGTCCACACTGCACATATGCCTTTGCAGACATGTTGTGGGCAGCCAATGAATATTAATCATTAGCAGAAGTTTTATCAGCATCATTCTGCAAGCTCGAGCGAAAGTCACCACAGAGCAGTTAGCAGCAAGCCTGCAAAGGTAATCTTGAGACCACTTCAGCAAACCATGACTTAAAATTAGATTTCACATACACACTCAAAAGCAGTGACAAGCAGGGAGATAGAACAACAATTGTACCCTGGTCTAAAGGCCAAGATATTTTAAAATAGGATTTTTATTTTTTATCTTTTTAAATTTTTTATTTCTGTAGGTTGAAGAACTGAATAACTTGTACTCCACAAACCCCTAGTCCAGTTAGGTTATAAAAAAATATATTTGGCTCCTGGGTTTCATGGAAACAGTGAAGTGTTTATTTGCTTGATTGGTAACGGTTACTGCAGCTGTTGTTTCTCTATTATATACAGCCATAAACATTTGTTTTCTAGATGTTAAAATTGAATAATGTAGGCAATGTTTAAGAGATTATTTCTTGAAGAGAATAAAGATGTATTTTTATGAGAATAAATTAAAGTGATAATGTAGACATACTCCTAACAAATGAAGACTGTTAAGATTAAAATTTGCAACTCCAAAGCTGCCCTAAACAACATAGAATCAGTATTTCCATCTGGTAGAAATCATGGAGGCCATCTACTTCAACTCTAGTCTTTCTTTTTCTTTCTTTTTTCTTCCTTTCTTTCTGTTTTTGTTTGTTTTTCTTTTTTTCTTTTTTCTTTTTTTTTTTGAGATAAGATCTCACTATATAGCACAGGCTGACCTTGAACTTGCTGGCCTCCTGCCTCCACCTCTCAAGTGCTTGGATTTCAGGTAAATGCCACTATGCCTGGCCAAAACTCTTAGTCTTTTGGATGAGCAAACAAAGGCAGAGAGAAGTCAAGTGATTGACTGGGTGCCACACAGCAAGACAGCACCAGAATCCAAACCTTAAGCCTCAGGGTTAGGAAGCCATAAGATTTTATAGATTTAACGTTGGTTTTAATAACATGCCGATAACCTAAAACCCATGGCATGGATTTGTAATTTTGCCGAAGCAGGAGTTTGGATGCATGTGTTGTGAGATACTGATGCATTGAGATGAATATTTTCCCTGGTGCATGGACCTGACTTGCTGTCTAAGACAACCCAGTTGTCCTGTTTTCTGCTCTGAAGGGATCACTTAAATAGTTTGGTTATATTTTATTGCCTGGCTTATGTATCAGACTCAATAAGATGTTTCTTAAATGAAGAAGTGAACAAAAGGCTACATTTTATAGAGAAAATGATGTGCTGCTGAGGTATTTGCAGGCCTAAGCATTCTAGATTTCTCCTGATGTCAGCCTTTGTGAAGGTGAAGGGGCGACTGTAGTTTATATTAATAGATAAGATCCTCAGATAAGGAGGTAGAGTCTCTGTGGTTCCTCCAAAGAGAATTTAAGCCTGGCTCATAATTTTGTGGGGTTAAAAGGTTAAGACTAAAATAGAGATTTAAAATTATTGGATCAAATTCCTCCAGTTCTAACACTAGTCCTTGAGATTAACTTGGAAACTTTTGAAAATGGGATCAACCTTCTCTAGTCTTCTGTGTCTTGTTCAATAATGATTGCTCTAGGGATGAAGACTTTTATGCCTAGGTGCTGAATGGTGTAATGGGATCAAGACGCCCCTTCTGACTTGGTCTCCTCATCTGTAAAGATGACAGTGGCACCTGCTGCTAGGAAGGTTTTGGGGAGTTCATAGGGAGCCCCTCGGGGAGACTGCCTTGTGCCACTCCAGGGCTCTTTCCTGGTGGCCTCTCCTTCCTCCAGTGGATGACATTGTAGCCATCTGCTTGTGTGTCTGTGACACCCTACATCATGTTGGTAGCTCTGTGAGTGGGGTGGGTGGAGAATATTTTCCTTCTTTGGTATTCTTCTGAGGAAATATTTATTGAATGAATAAAATAACAATATAAATGTGAGGGATTGTTACAAACTCATCTAGGAGGTTTGGTTCTTTAATTTGAGGGTACTAGAAACCTCTGGTCCTTGTTGATGCTCCCACTTCCTATATTTGGTTCTGATCCCACAATAAGGACTTGGAGAGTGCTTATAACTACTGCACAGAGGATTTGGGCATGTGATTTGACTGTGCCAAAATGACGTTGAGTTGACATTTCCTGAGCAGGGCTTGGTGTTGGCTTACCCTTGAGGAAATCTGTAGTGTTCTGTACTTTTCCAAAGGAGTGCAGGGATCTAGTCCCTCCTTTCTGATTAGATAGCATAGTTATGGAATAATGTTACCCACTAAGCCAGACATGTAAAGACACCAGCACAGTCTATGGCTCACAGTAAGTGCCATAAATGCTGATTTTAGTGCCCTTCTGAAACTCTGCCAAGTCCAGTTTAGCATTTTGGTTACTGTAGATTTTCTTATCTGACACCACTGAGTATATTTATGATTTAGGAAGACCTTTCTCCATACTAGTCCTAAGTGAGATCCATGCCTTCCCCTGCCCTTCTACATTTTGGATTGGCTTTAGTTTGCCCAATGGTGCATTGAAAGCCAACGGTGACCCTGGGCCATGTTGGATCTATCAGTTGATTTTGCAAGACCTGTGGACTGTGAACAGCCCTCACAGTGGGCGGGGTGATTGGCTTTTGAATATCCCTCTGTTTTACCAATAGTTCACGTGATTGTGTCCTCCATCTTCTGAAAAATCCCCTTGCTTTGCTCTCTTGCCACAGAATGACCACTTCCCCTCCTTCCTGCTCAGCAATATTCTCAGCTTAATGGGGAAAGGAGGGGAGACTGTGTGATTGTGTGTGTGTGTGTGTGTGGTGCCGTGTGCAACAAAGAGAGGGACCTCACTGGGTTCTGTATTGTATTCTATTTTAACTTGCTGAATGATGTCACTGCCCCCACACTGCTACAAAGATCACTTTTCAGAGACTGTCTTCTCAGGGCTTTTGTCAAGCTAAAAATTACAAGGATTGTAAGAAATTATAGAAGTAGAATTGGTAAAGTCCGTGGCTCTGAGATTACTTTAATGTAACAAAGCATTTACTTGCTATAATATTTTATTGTTTTGTTCTCCCCAAAGCATAATTTCAATAGTTTTGCTACAGGGTTTCAAGTCATTTTGGTAAGTGATCTTTTGTTTATGTGTCTTTTAATTACCCAGATCGGTTTTTCCTTGAATTTAGCTCATCTTAAAATTTTTCAGAGGCTGTGCCAGGATAGCTCAAGGGGCACCAGGTTTCTTGCTACTCAGCCAGAAAACCACTACACATGTGTTCTGGGGAATTGTAAAAGATTAAGAGGTGTAAGGGAGTGGTCTTTGTAATCATGCTCTCTTCTTGGGCCCCAGAGCAGTTGTGTGCTCGTTTCTAAGCCTCAACTCAAAGTTATATATGGTATTGGGATGAAATAACATCACGCCAGAGATAATTCTGCTGAAGTCTGCCTTGACGACTTGACACGACCAGGCTGACATTTCATAAGGAAAGTCTTGTGATTCAGGAACATCGGGCATTTGCCTGGGGCTGTTTACAACCTCCTCTGTTTAAGAAGCAGGCGCCTCTAAGTGGAATGCTTATGTCCTTGGACTGCCTCAAAACATTTCACTTTAAGCAAATCGCAGGCTTTCCTGTGGGCACAGATTCAAGTAAATACGCACTTTAAAATGAGTTTCTGATGTCCACTGATGAATGTATCACTCCTGGAAGACACCACATCTTTTGGAGAGAAGGGGTCCAGGACAAGCCCATTTTCACGGTTGATTCATTATTGTAAAACTTTATCTGAAATCCTGTGGCACCTTTCCTCGGGGAAAGAAGTGTCAAACATCCTTTGTCTATCCATTTTCCTATCAGCCGTGGGTAATTGAGTCCAGTCGCACTATGAGCACATTGTGTAGAAGAGAAAGCAGAAGCCTAGAGTTTGTGTGTCTTACTCAGAATCATCTAGAGTTAGATCTGTTTTGATCTCTACTTTCTATTGTCTTCTTTGTTTTCCTCCATGTAAGCTTAGCCCTGTCTTGGTCTCTAGGACTAAACTTGGCCTTAGACAGACACATTAAGGATTTCTACCCAGATCCAGAGGCTGAGTGTTGTCACCAATTTTGCTGATCTGGCTTTGTGTCTGACTTCAACCTTGTGCTCCAGCTCTGCAAACAGCTTTTGATACAGTGTTTTTATTAGTTTAGTGTTTTTTTTTCTTTTTTCTTTCTTCACTATGTAGCCCAGGCTGGCCTTGAACTCCTGATCCTCCTGTTTCAGCCTGGCAGGAGCTGGGATTACAGGTGTGCGCTGCCACACCAGGCACTCTGATCTTGTTTCCTTGTCCAATCTCTGTGTTTCTTCTCTGTCTTGTTTCCACAAACCCAACTCCTCATCAAGGTCACCCATGGAGAGCTCTGCTCCTTCTGCAGCTGAGTCCCTCCCTCTGGTATACTTTTCAGTGCCTGGAGCCTTTAACTAATCACAGACAGGGGGTAGAAGCTTTGATTAATATAATAACAATGATATCATAAAGATAATAGCTAATGTTTGCTAGGTACTGACTGTGTGTCAGGCATTGGGCTTTACATATATCATCCTACTTAACTTTCATAGATATTTTATAAAGTAGATGTTACTGATATCCTTATTTACAAGTGGGTAAACTATGGCTCCAAGAGGTTGGTCAATTTTCCTGTGGTGACTGTGTGTGTCAGTGGTGAGCTCCTGGCTGAGGTATGAACACAGTTATATCCGAGTCTCTGCTCTTAGACATTATACTCTTCTGCTCTGTGAGGACAGACTGTTCTTATGCTTAGTGCCTATCCAGATTGTCAGGTGCTGCCCTTCCTGGATGCCCTGAGTCTCTGCTCTGTCTGCTGTTGGGGTACCTGGACTCCTTCTTGGGTGTCCCTGATAAGGCATCCTGATGCTGACTGCTATATGGGTCCACCTCTGTTGTCCATTCCCCCCGGGCTCTGGACACCCTGTGCTGCTTCCTGGAATGGATGTCTTCCCATCACACATAGCAAAGTGACTCTCACCTGGCAGGGCCCATTTCAGCCAGCCCTCTTGAGTCTGCCCTGTTCTACTGTTGTTTATTTGGCTGTGCTTTTGGTTTAATGATCCTCTGCTTGCAAGAGATGGAACTAGGTGGTGGGAAAAGAAATAGCGGTTTGGCTTGAGGCCAGCAGCCAGGTTATACAGAGAACAATTCCAAACATGAAATGATATCAGTGGCTCCTTTGCATTACAGGAAGAAATGGAAACTGATGATGTAACTTTTAAAGTTCAGGAACATAGCTTCTGGTGTTCCTTCATAAATACTCATGAGTAACCTCCTAGTTTTCCATAACTGATTATAGTGTAAGTATTTTTAGTTAGCCTGTAAAACTTGCATTTTTATCAGTCTAGATATGGTAAAGATTATCTCTTGTCTTTTATAGTTACAGCAAATGTAGCCCAGAATTACTCTGCGCTGAACTCTTGGCCTATTATTTATGCTCTGGTCAGATTGTACTGATGTGTAGTACTATGTTCACATTCTTAACAGCCTATTCATATCGATAAAAATTCCCACAATGCCTAAATATCAAATCTATGCCAGTCCCATAACATTGGGTCAATTCCCATACCTGATTCCTTTTTGTCCCCCAATAAAACCCAATTCTTTAAATACCTGTGCTTTACTGACCTTCTGCATAGTTTCATAGATTCTGGTATTTATACCCATCCTCTTAAACTTGACCTGGCTCTGCACTTTCTGGGTGGGGTCTTTGGGTGACTGTGCCTCTGCAGCATTATCTATGAGATAGGGAACATTGACCACTGGCACAAAGTGCTTACAAGAGTGACTGATGTACAGGAAGTCTGGTTCAATGTTCGCTTCACCACAAAGAATACTTTTGATGGCTCAATTTGGATTTATTTATTTATTTTTTACTTTCCAATGGTGCAAAACAATACACATTTAGTAGAAACTGTACTTTGAATTTTGACCTTTTCCTGGGCTAGTGACATGTAGAAGTACCCTCTCTCCTTACACCGGGCAGCTTCAGGAAGCCATAGCTCCTGGTCTGCCATGTGATCTCAAGGATAGACAATTGATTTTCTACTATCTTCAATGGTGCTAAGATACAATGTCCAGTGGGTTAGTGGTATTAAGTGTCTTTTGACTTAAAATATTTTCAACCAGATGGGTCTTTCAGGACATCACCCCATCATAAGCTGAAGAACAACTGTATATTAAGAATTGTCCTGTCTCCCATTGTACTAGATGGGCAAAGAAACTTGAATTGAGGACTGGACCTAAGTTCTTTCCATGCTATTATTCTCTTCATGGCTACCCAAGCCCCCACAAAGGAAGAGGGAGTCTGAGGGCTTGGAATATCTTATTTTTGGCCTAACATTGAGATTCTCTCTCTTCCACAACTTGAGAGATCCAACCAATTGTCCTGGATTTGAAAACACTCCCAAGCCTCTGTTGTTTATTTTTGAGCCACCAAAAAAGAATAAATTCAACCAGTCTCGATGACATTCTTGTTCTTCACTCAAGAAGAAGTCTACTTAGATATTCTACTTTAAATTAAGTGGCAGGAGTCAAGGTCAAAAAGTCACCTGGAATTCCCAGCTCAGTCTACTTTCTTCATTTTGTGGGTTGGAGTCAGACAATGCATGTGACCTCACTGTGGTGAAAATGGATTCTTGTCTGACTTCATCACACTTTAATCAGACCCGAGCAGGGAGCTTAGCATCTTCTGACCTGTTCAGTTTTTTTATCACCTCTGCTTTGATGCTTGCCAATTTATTAGCCAGCCAAGTGCACCAGGAACCTCAGCGCAGGGAGCCTTGTGCCAAATTCACAAGGTGCTCTTTCCGTCACACAAGGCTTTTGTTTAAACATTTCTCAGAGGAACCCGCCTGTCTGGTCTGATTCTGTGGGAGAACATATTTGTAACACAAAGCAATGCTGTGGCCTACCAGGAGGCCGGATGACTCCAACGGTGAATTATTCACTCCTTTGCCTTGCTGGACATGTCAGGTCACTAGTGTTCACAGCAGGGAGCAAAGCATTCTTCATTACCAGGCTTTGGTTTGCTCTCCTCAGACCTCCCCCTCCCTTCACTGCCCTTTCAGGTTTTAACAAGACATCACATTCTTTTGAACCTCCCCTGGGCAGTGGTGGTCTTCCTCTCCTCCTTTCTTTTTCTTTTTCCACTTGCAGCAGGTACCATAATAGGTAGAAAGCTGGAGCAGTTGTAAATTGCAGCAGTTAATGTCAATGTGATGTGCAGTGATCAAATGAAGTTCATAACCACACAATGCAACCTGAGGGTGGAATGCTGTTTCAAACATTTCTAATGACAGGGTTATAAAATCATAAAATTGGAGACCTCTTTTGGAGAGTGGCAATAAAAGGAATTCATGTGGGTGACCAAAACTATTAATGAGGATGAGAATGGACCCTCATTTTGGAGAGTGCGGATGGTTTCAGACAGCAGCACTTCAGTCACAACTTTGGCATTGGGATATCTGTGAGTTTGGATTTCCCCCAACTCTCCACCTCCTGGCATTCCCACCTTGACGGAGGGGAATAGAGGAGGTGTTTGCTTGTGTAGTAGAGTAATGGTGGCCTATAGCTGAGCTGTCTGCTTAGCTTGACCTCACAGCACAGTCCATTTTCAAGGCAGCCTGCAGAACAATGTCACAGTACAGACAGCCTTGAAACATTGGAAAATCAATTCCACTAGATGCTATACGGTGGACTTCCAGCCATCTGCTCAGTTGCAGCCAACAGAAGAAAAAATGGTTAGCTGCAAGAAAATACTACAATCAAAGTAGAGAAGAATAGCTCCCATGTCCCCTAGAGAAGAATAGCTCCCAGGTCCCATTTTACATAGCAGGGAAGAGCAAGTCCAATCACTTTAGCTTAGATTTCTCCTTTCATTGGATGGCAAAGGAATCAGTGTTTGAGAGTTCACATGCTCAGAGTGATTTCATTGCAGGAAAGGAGGACATTGTGACTTGGTGACTAAAGTCATGACATGGAATGACTGACAAGGGCCGCTGAGAGCATTGCCAGTGTCTCCTCTCTCACTGGCTGCAGGGGTGCTGCTGCCCTTCTCATAGGTCCACATGTGCTGCTAGTTGAGTGGGTAGTTAACATCCTAGGCAGGGGAGAAAATGGATGGCAACTTCATTTGTTTTCAAGTTGTTTGAAGTATTAGATACTTTAATGATGTTTCTCATAATTGTTGACACTGTGGTTTGTGGAAAGACCTTTTCATTTAATACTGGAAATACCCATGGGAATAACTGAGACCATAAAATATGAAAATTTACATAAACCTGTAAAGGAAAACATGTATGAACGTATATAAAGTATACAAAAGAATGACAAGTTTATAGGGCTTGCCCACAGAGCACAGAACATTGCATGCAACCGGGTAATTCTGACAAATAGCTTTGGCTTGCCCTTAGTTACTTAAACAATTCAGGACAGAGTTGCGCCATTTTTGAATGCACATAATTAGAGTGGTTGCCTTTGATTGTGTGGACCTGGGTGTATAAGATGCTATATTTCAATCCCTGTAATTGAAAGGCATATAAGCAGGCTAAATATTGTAAAGCTGGATATGGTTCCCGGAGGATGCCAGCCTTTACCCACTAATTGACCTGCTAAGAACCAGCAGCAACATGCTCTCCAGTTGTGGTCTGCAGGCTGAATTAAGAGAAATACCCACACTAGTGTCCTATTTAGATGCATCTGATTTAAACTCATGCAAAGCAGCTGAGCCCACATTAGTTGCACGTTAATGCGCATGGGCTTCTTGCAGTGAGAGGGCCAGCAGCACTCAGTAAGCAGCTCAGGCATGGCTGGGGATCTCTGTGGCTGCCACCAACCAAAGCTTTGAGGAAACCCAGCTGCAGGGTGGGAACATAGGCTGGAGTGGTGGTCTTGGAGGTAATGGGTCATACTCTTAGTTTGGGTCCTCCTTTTCCTTTGGTTCTTGGTCACATATGGGAGGCTGGCAGCAGTTTTCTCATCTGTAAAATGGAAGAAATAATGCGGCTGTCATAGGTGGGAGTGAGGTGCAAGGCAGAGGAGCTCAGAGATGGTGCTCATCACGACGAAGGAGGGAGAGACTGAAGTTGGCCTGCTCCTTCCTGGGCAACACCATGGGGGGTTTGTGTTGGGAAAGAGCCCTGTGGGCCTAGGACAAAGCATTTCCCTCCCTTTGGAGATGGTGGCTAGACTCCAGAGGAAGGGCCTTTGGGAAGCAGGAAAGCACTTGTGTCTGAATGAGGGGCCACTGGACCCCTCTCAGAAATAGAATATCCTTAATAAGGTTTTTAATGACAGTTCCCTTCCAATTTGGGGGAAGTCTGCATTAGGAGAAATTTGATGCCTGAGGCCCCAGGTGGTAGCATTACCATGTATCTTTTAATCTCAAGAAATAAGGAGCTTTCATTCATAACTGCTCTGTGCATCTTGTCAAGGCCTCTCACTACAGTGTACCAGGTAATCACATCAAATGGGGAAATCAGATCGGTTCTGGCTGATTCCAAATGTCCTGGCAGAGAGGCAGAGAAGATGTCAGCAGAGATTTAGGGCTCATGGAAAAGTGCTTAGGTCTAGCTTCCTCTGCTTCTTCCATTCTAATCAGAGAGGTCCTCTGTGGATCATAAGACAAGAAATGAGGGGCTTAGAGAGCCCCTCAAGAACCAATGGCCAAAAATTGGATCTGAAGAGCAAAATGCTGAAGCTAGCTCTGTCTGAGGAGTGAAGGTTAAATGACCCCAGGGATGAACCGGCTCGTTCTGAAGCAACTTCCTTGGTTTGGAGCCAGAGGGCCAGATGCCCAGTGCCTGTGAACACACAGGATTTAAGGCAGACTGCTACAGTTGACAACCTCCTGTGCCTTTCAGCTCAGTCTTGGAGGAGTTTTATTCCCTAAAAGTATATTATAAAATGCAAACCTGTGACCTTCTGGATTCTGGACACAGAGCCCATGTCCTGAAAAATGGACTTGACCTAGTAATAAAAGGCTTTGAGATTAGGCCCATCAAAAAAGATAAAAATCTTAAATTGTAAGCATCATAGGAGTTTTAATTTTATTTAATCATAGGCACATGTTTGTGCTCTAACTTTTTAAAGATGGTCTACATTTGAAAAGAATTAGGGCAATCCAGTATCTTTGATCAACTCGAAGTCTCTTTAGGGGAAGAGATTTAACACTCTAGTTTTTAACCAGAAATATAAATATGCAACAGCTAACAGTTTTCCAAATTAGGCAATATAAACTTTGTATTTTTCATGACATCCAAATGAGTAGGAAACTAGTTTTATGGCTAAAAGTGACCATCTTTGAACTAAACACACTTGAATGAGGGGTTTTTGTGTGTTACTATTTTTGACACAACTTGTCATTCATTTTAAATTTGATCAGAACGTAATGAGGAATTTGGTTGTGCAAGCTTGCCTATTGTTTATCTATACTCAGACCTAATTATTGCTTCTCAGGTCAATCATCACCATTTTAAGTGGAGAGAAATGAACTTGACCCTTGGGATGATTCCCCCAGAGTTTGTATATGTAGTTGGATTGTGAGGTCAGATGCATAGAAAGAGCAGTCAGAGGACTCCTGAGGTGGTGGTGGTGGGGTAGAGTGCAATGCGGTTCCTTGGCTTTCTCTTTCTCTCCCATAGAAACCCTTTAGGGCAAGTGAGTGAGTCAAAGCCTATATAAGGGTAGAAGAGTGGACATCATATGATGTTACAGCGAAGGTCCATCTCTTTATTTCTTCATCAGAAGGCTTTGTGAAATTTCCACTACTAAAGAATTTCTTATAGTTGGAATCATTATTGGAATTATTATTTTTCTTGTGAGCATTTTCCTGGGTATTGGAGGATATTTATCATCTCTGACTCTTTTAGTTATTTCGGTAAGAACAATATTTCCAAAATGTTTAAGAGCTACTAAACACATTGAAGCCTGCAGCTGTAACACCGTGGCATCTGATCCCGTCAGATCTCAGAAGCTAAGCAGGGTCAGGCCTGGTTAGTACTTGGATGGAAGACTGCTTGGGAACACCAGATGCTGTAGGGTTGGGAGAAGGACCTTGCAATCAACTCTCAAAAAACAATCAGCCGTTGAAAACCCTATAATAGCAGAGAAGCACTGACAATAGTGTTTCATCTGTTGTACATAGGGTTGCTATGAGTTGGACACTGACTTGATGGCACCTGACAACAACAACAATAATAACAACAACAACAAACACATTAAACTAGGTTGGTGTAGAGTAATGTATGATCCAGATAGAAATCCAAGAGATTTTCTAGGGAAAAATGAGAGAAACTTCAGAGCATGTAGCAAACCACGTCAAGTGGTAGAGGTGCTAATGATCTGTGGAGGAGCATCAGCATCTAATTTTGGCTCCTAAAACTTGGCAAAATGTGTCTTCTATTATGTGGACAGAGGGAGGGGAGGAGGAAGTATCATTTATTGAGTACGTACTATGTGCCAGCATTTTGTAATAGTTAGCTAAGTTATTCATCACTACTTTATGAATTAGTTGTGATTATTCAATTTTTGGGCAGAGGTTTAGCTCAGTTGGTAGAGTGCTGCCCTGCATGCTCTGAGCCCTGGGTTCAATCCCTAGCACTGCAACAATGAGAGAAGGACCTGGCAGCCCATTCTGGAAATAATACAAAAACAATCAGTCATTGAAAACCCTACGAGTAGCAAAGAAGCACTGACACTGTGCCAGGCATGGCACAGCGTTGGGATGTTTTGTTCTGTTTTACATAGGGTGGCTGAGTTGAACCCAACTTCACAGCACCTAACAACAATAGTTAATTTTCACATTAGGACCTTAGGTCACAGGGAGTGGACAGTGACGAAGCCAGCACAGGACTCCCTGACCACTTAAACCCAAATTGTCCCTTTTTTAAGGATTTGAACTTATTATAAGGTCTATGTTTTTCTTGTCATCCTGGGTGTCCATGTTGCAAGAGCACATAAGAAAGCTGGTGGTTCTGTTACAGTAACTTCGACAAGTCATACCTCCCACGAACTGGAAGAATATGGCTTTGCAGAATATATTGTCTCTTCCTCTGATGCCAACTTGAAATCTAGCTGCTTACTGCTTGCAGCTGTAATTATTGTGTAATTCTTGATGGCATCAGGCCAGGCTTTGTATCATGATGACCATAATTTTCTTCTCTATGGCTAATGAAACTAAGTTTGTACAAAGTGGCTTGATAAGATGTTAATGATACAATGATGGGCTGGAACTTAGATTTAGGGAGAGAGGAGGAGACTGGGTAGGTGTTTGCCAAGACTGTTTCCCTTTCCACCAGGACACAGAGCTAGACTACGTTTCCCAGTCTACCTTGCAGCCTGGTATATCTATAATCTGCTTTGTATTCAATGGAACATAACTAGAGGTTTATGTACATTACTTCCAGCCCTGGCCCATAAAATCATTCCTGGGGATCCTCCACTTTGCTTTCTCCAGGTCTCCTGGCTGCATTTTGGCATCAAGATGACCTTGGAAACTATGTACTGAACACAGCAAGGCCTTAATCACCCTGAGTCCTGATGAAGCAAACTCCCCTTCTCAGCTTCTCTTGCTGTTGATTGGACTTTATACACTGGGTTAAGCCCAATGCTGCACAATATCTGGCTTGTACTGGCTGGTAAGAGCTGATTGTTAAATTTTCAGAAATTGTGGAAGCCAGTTGACATCAAGTGGATAGCTTGAAATTAGCATGATTGGAGCATTTACAATACAGAAATTGGCAAGTGCACAGATCAGGGCTTTTATTTCAGGGAGTCTTTTGCCAGCACACTACTGGTTAAGCCACTTGGGTTTATTTGCATATAGGATATTATATATATATTTATACAAAGTACTGAAAACTTAGAAGATGTGAAACTGGCCTAAGTAGAAAAGGAGGGCGTTAAGGAAAGTGATATCAGAGGCTGGATAATCAGAGACTTGTATCACGCACTGGCAAAACCTCATGTGAGAACTTGGAAGGCAGACCAAGTGCTCGTGCAGTCTAGTTCTTGCGGAAGTGGTCAGAAAACAGAAAGGTAGGAGTATGTATTGGTTATTATTGGCTGCAATGAAAAAGTATTAGAAAACATGAGATAAAACTCAGGTGAACAGTGACTTTTCTTTATAAACAAAAGGAACCAAGTAGGAGGACTTGTAAAATTGAAAAGTTTACTACTTTAGGACCTTAAATAGGAGGAAATAGGACAGGAAAACTTTTGCATGATAAAGGTTACATTTACATTTGAAATTAAATATGAACTCAGGTTTTTTTTTTTTTTAATCATCACAAATATTTTCCAGGTTTCCTTTTTAATCAATTGAAAAGCAAAATTAGCTCTCCTGGATTGTTTCCACCATTGCATTATTCTAGGTACCTTTTGCTGTGTGACAAACCACCCACAAATCTAATGGCTTAAAACAATAGCTGCTTCCTCTCGTGTGAATCTGTAATTTGGGTAGGGCTCCAGAAGAGGGCCTTGTCTTAGCTCTTTGCAGTGTCAACTGTGTGTAGCTGGCTGAAGGGAGGGGAATCGGCTTCAAGATGACTGCAGTGTGAGTGGCAGGCAGGCGTTGGCCTTTGGCTGGGAGCTTGGCTGGGATTGAGGGCTAGGGGTTTGCTCCCTCCCCATGTGGCTTCCTCACAAAATGTGGCTGGGTTCTAAGAACAAGTGTCCTAACAGAGACAGCAAGATGGAAGCTGCATTTTCTTTCATAAACCACTTTGGAAGTCACATAGTCTCACTTCTCCTGACCTATGTTATTCTAAGTAGCTATAAAGGCCTCCCCAAGTTCAAAGTGGGAGAATGTAGATCCCACTTTTTGGTAAGGAGTGGCAAGGCTCTAGAAGAAAATGTGGGGTGAGAAAATGTGGCTCTTTGCTATACTTATTCGGCTGGGGAATGAGAGAATTAGTCCAGTTCAGTTAGGAAACCAATTCTATTAAATGATCAAGAGGAGCTTGAAATTTTAAAGTTATGTTTTGAAGTTAGTGCTTACATTTCCTAATCAGTTGGTAGAGTGCTGCTCTGTGCTCTCTGAGGCCCTGGGTTTGATCCCCAGCACCACAAAAATGGGAGAAGGACCTGGCAGCCCACTCCCAAAGCAATCAGCCATTGGAAACCTTATGAGTAGCAGAGAAGCACTGACATAGTGCTGGGCATGGCAGAGTGTTGGGGAGTATTTCGTTCTATTGTACATAGGGTCTCTATGAGTCAGACCCAACTTGATGACACCTAACAACAACAACAAAGCAGCCTAAAGCTTTTTCCCCAGTAACAACCTGGATTATCCTAGTATAATCTAAAGGAGAAAGAGTTATGAAGGAGTACCCATGGAAATTTAAAGAGAAAAAAGGAATTGTTATTGGATTAAACAGAGGTGAGAACTCTTGGCCATGCATCCATCCAACAAACATTTTTTTGAAAACCTTTCATGTGCCAAGCAACATTCAGATCACTTGTTGTTAGGTGCCATTGAGTTGGGTTGATTTATAGCAACTCTATGTGCAACAGGCCTGCAGCTGTAGCCCTGTGGCATCTGATCCCGTCAGATCTCAGAAGCTAAGCAGGGTCGGGCCTGGTTAGTACCTGGATGGGAGACCACCTGCGACCACCAGAAGCTGTAGCCTTGGGAGAAGGACCTGGCAACCCCCTCCCAAAAATCAATCTGCCATTGAAAACCCTATGAACAGCAGAGAAGCACTGACAATAGTGTTTCCCTTGTTGTACAGAGGGTTGCTATGAGTTGGATGCACACTCGACGGCACCTAACAACAACAACATGTGCAACAGAATGAATCATTCCTCAACACTGTGCCATGCCTGGCACTATGTCAGTGCTTCTCTGCTATTAGTAGGTTTTCAATGGCTGATTGTTTTGGGAGTGGACTGCTGGACCCTTCTTGCAACCTGGAGATAAAAATAAATGATATATTTCTGCTCTTCAGAAAACTGACAGAGGAGGGCATGGGGGTTGGGGGTGAATAGAGAGATAATAAAGGGTTTATAAATCATTAGTAACCCAACGGTAAGAGAAGAAAACAGTGCTTGTAGATTACTGAAGATAAGAATGTCTCATTCTACTTGGGAGAGTTGTGAATAGTGGAGGAAATTTGACCTAGCTCTTCACTTTATCGTAGATTAAGAGTTAAGTTCCTAGCAGAGTCAAAGCTACTAACCCAGCTTTCCTGACTCGGAATCTTGTACTCTTTCTATAAAACTATGCAACCTTTTATATTGAATTGTGTTGTACAGCATATAAATGTTTTATGAGTTCAGTTATTAAAATTTCTTGTGAAGTTTTGTTTTTTTGTAAATCCCAAAGAGATATAGGTCATGGTCTTGATTAGATATGTTAACAAGGAGTTGGGAAAGCATGCAAATATATCAACTTCATATCATGCAGAAATCTTATTGGATCTGAGAGCTTTACTTTCTGGACTGACTAAACTTTCATAAGAATGGCTAATAAGATACCATAGAGATTTTCCCCCCATTTTATTACTTTCCTTTCCTTTCAGAATATTCTGAGGGCAGTAGCAATAATATTGGCCAAAAGTTAGGAAAAAATGGAGGACATCAGTTATCTGCTAGTCCATAAATTAAGAATTAATGAAACAAAAGTATGTATTTTTCATAGACGCTCACATATTCATGATCTTAAACAGTTGACTCTGAATATTTAACACACATTTTTTTTTCTTGTTCAGTTCTTATATGTTTGGCCTAGAGTCCTTGGAGTTTGACCAAGATAAAGAACAATGATTACTTAACTTTACTCTGATGAAACTGGGATATTTCTGCTAATCTTACAGGTATCTAGAAATACTTAAAATGGTAAATGTTTGCAATTAAACTCATTTTAATTTTAAAAAGTGGCGTGCCAGCTATGAAGTGAATTTAAGAGAAAAAGAGAGATTGCTACTAAAGATAACAAATTATAACTTGGCTTGTATTTGCCATCCCAAACCCCATGGGATGGGATGATGAAAAGATTTAAGGAATTATGAACTCATAGTGAAGTTTCTCACATCTGGAAACTTTATTCTAAATGTCTATTTTCCCAAACCTTATCTTGCACAGCCTTCTGATGAGCTGTGTTCTGATCCTACACCATCTCACTTGTTGTCCTGAAAGCCAAGGTGAATATGTCCTCATTTTATTGCCTTCTTAAACCCATAACAGCACATGGAGTGCAACACACCAGCCCATCTCAAAACTCTGTTGCTATAAATAACAAATACTGTGTAACAAGATGGCTGTTGTTGGCCAGGTATAAAAAGCACTAATTTTAATAGCAAGTTCTATTTTCAAATGCATTTCACAGTTTACACTAAGTGAGAAAGGCTTAATTCTCACCATGTGAACTTCCAGATTGCTTTGTTGAATGGTGCAGATGTAGCTGTCTTGAGAACTTTTGAAGCCAAAATTCAGTTTTTACCTCTAAACATTTTACTCTTTTAATAACAAATACGAGAAGCAGTGGTCTGTCTTAGCATCCCGAGGAAGTTTTCCATCTCTACTGGACCTATGTGTTGATTGGCATAGCCTGTGTAACATTACGCCTGTTTGGCTCTGAATGTTTCACTGGAGTTTGTGGATAGAAGATTTAGCCCTGTCTGGCAGCTATCCCTCACAAGGGCTTTTGGATTCTGAATCAGATGCAGGAAGTAATTGCTTAGTGGTCTAGTGGATTTGAATTCTACACTAGATATTAGGTAGATATTTGTGGTAGGATGAAATCCTGGAAAAATCCCTAAACACTCAATAGATTAATTGACTTTTAGGATAAAGGCTAAAGTTTCCACAGTAGTATGACATTGGAGTCTTCAAGGTCTCTCCAAATTCATCTGACCTTATTCTCCCCACTCATTAATCAATTAGCTATGCTGCACCAAGTTTCTTGAATATTGTATGTGTTGTCCTGCCCAAAGTCTTTGCATTTGCTATTTTCTCTGCCCATAGACTTCTCTCCTCTTGGTCCCCTGTGGTTATTGTTTGGTGCCCTTGAGAAAGGTCCAACTCATAGCAACCCTATGTACTACAGAATGAAACACTCCCTAACACTGTGCCATGTTCGGCACTGTGTTAGTGCTTCTCTGCTATTCATAGTGTTTTTGATGGCTTATTGTTTCAGGATTGCTTTGGGAGTGGGCTGCCGATCCTTCTCCCATTTTTGTGGTGCTGGGTTTCGAACCCACGGCCTCAGAGTGCATAGAACAGCACTCTACCCACTGAGCTAATCCCCAGATCCTTTGGTCCCTTAGTTTACTATTATTTATCTTTTAGATTTCAGTTCAAATGGTACTTCTGTTGGGAAGCTGTCCTTTTCACACTGTTGTATATGCTATTCAGCCGGCAGCTGTAGCCCTGTGGCATCTGATCCCAGCAGATCTTGGAAGCTAAGCAGGGTCGGGCCTGGTTAGTACCTGGATGGGAGATTACCTGGGAACACCAGAAGCTGTAGGCTTGGGAGAAGGACCTGGCAACCCCCTCCCAAAACTCAATCTGCCATTGAAAACCCTATGAACAGCAGAGAAGCATTGACAATAGCGTTTCCCCTGTTGTACAGAGGGTCGCTATGAATTGGATACCAACTCAATGGCACCTAACAACAACAACAACAGTATATGCTATTCACATTCAACTTCCTGCCTGCCTACCTTCCTTCTTCCTTCCTTCCTTCCTTTCTTCTCTTTGTTTCTTTTCTTTTTTCTTTCTTTCTTTTTCCTTTTTGTTTCTTTCTCTTTTTGTGGTACTGGGGCTTCACACATGCTTTTTGTAAGCGCTCAACCATTAAGCTACTCTCTTAGCCCAGTTTTTACTTTGTATTTTGAGACAGGGTTTCACTAAGTTGTGCGGCCTGCCCCTGGCCTTGAACTCATGATCTTCCTGTCTCTTTCTCCTGAGTTGCTTGGACTAAAGGCATGTGCCACCATGCCTGGCCACATTCAGTGTTCTTTCATGATCCTTTCATAGTTCACACACGTCACAATGATCACTTGATTAGTATCTGATTCTTCCACAAGGCTCTGTAAACAGGCACCATATTTCTTTTGGCTTTTCATTATATTCTCATTATCTAGGATAGTGGCTGGCTTATAGAAGATGATTCATAAATATTTGTTGAATAAAAACATTACATAAACCACCTAGCAGAGTGTCTGATATGCAGTAGGCACCAAGAGTGGCTATTAGATTGCTATTTTGAAACACCAAAAACATCTAAAAAAATAACTCTTTTGTCATATTTTTCTCTTTTACATTTTGGTTAATTTGATTTTACTTTATACTTCTATTGACTTTCAGAATGAAGCTATGTGGTCATCTCTTTTCTTTTTCAACTTTCTCAAGAATGAGTCAATAAGATAAGCACAGCTTCATTAACTAATTTTTTGGGAGAATTATGAATGCCAAATTGATAGTGAGATGTGGATGTATTCTGGAAGAAATAATTCTTTTATTGAGTAAATCAATGAACAGGGCCCTAGACTCTTTATGTCTGTAAAGTAGTCCCTGTCCTCTGTCTCTCCTCTCCTGTGTCAGTGCCTTTGAAAGGAGGTGGTAGGGTGGCAATGTTTATATTCACTTTTTCCCTACCAGGCCATTTTATATACATACATACGTGCGTACATACATACATACATACATACTTATTTATTTATTTATTTATTTATTTATTTACCTTGCCAGCACGAGGGAGTTGAACCAGGAGCCTCATGCTTTTTGCAAGCACTCAACCACTGAGCCAGACCTCAGCCCATTTTTTATTTTGTATCTCGAGACAGGGTTTTGCTAAATTATGCAGGCTGCCTCTGGCCTCAAAATTGTGGTCCTCCTTCCTCCACCTCCTGAGTTAAAGGTGTGCAACACCACGCCTGGCTGCACTGTTTTTTTAAAAATACTGACACCATTTGAGATACACATTTTGATATTGATTTAATGCATAAGATAATTAAGACCCAAAGAGGATACAAAATTTTCCCAAGGAGATCTATATAGTAAATTGGTAGTTGGAATTTAAGTAGTCTCTCCTACTAAAATTTTGTGAGGTAACCTATTTTTCCTGCTAGCTTTGCAAGTATCTTTAATACCTGGAAAAGTAGTATCTGTTTGAATTTTAGCAGAGTGTTTTAGCAGCACAGAAGCTGAGGCACAGATTCTTTTGTTCATTTGTTTTTAGTCCTGGGGATTGAACCTAGGACCTCATGCCTGCTAACTAGGCCCATGCTCTACCATTGAAGGACAACCTTGGCCCTTCTTTCCAGTGATCAGAATTAGAAGGCAGCTCTTAGGCACTTTTGCCTGCCTCAATTTACACAGGGTCAGAAGACTCGTGGGAAAAAATTACAGTGTGGCTAGGCTGATAAAAATATGTCTGGTGAGCTAATGTAATCCAAAAGGAGTTTGAGTTGGGGCTGATTAGAGATTGCAGAGATCTCTGAAGAGGGATCTCCACGGCAGGGGCGGCTGACACCATCTCAGTTGGGAGGTCAGAGGTGAAAAGCATGGCAGCTCCCTGTTATAGGGCTCATTCCAGGTCCAGCAGCCCAGGAAAGTGTCACCTTGAGGAGCTTGGCACCATCTAGTCCATCATGGCTGTAGACCCCAGCGAAGGACAGACTGAAAATCTTGTCTCTTCTCACTGTGCTCTCCCATGGGCGGCCAGGGAGCAGGGCCTCAGAGGCAGAGTTTCTAATCCACAGCTGCCTTCTGGTGAGATTCTAGGTTGGTACTTGCAGTTGTATCGTCCTGTGTCTCCTGCTGGTGGTGGGAAACTATAGCCAGGTAGAATTGTTTTGAAGATTCCTTATTTGTGGCAGAAAGGGACTTTCTGAACATTTACACAACCTTTTGAGTCAAACACAATGAGTTATTAATTCTAGTAGGGATTTATCTGTGTTTACTATTTAGCAAGGTTTGAGACTCGGGTCACAGCTGAGATAACAAGATTAGCAAACTAGGCAAGTTTTATTAGGCATAGAGGCCTGGGGATATATTAACTTTTAACATTTATGTTGAACTTCCAGTTTCTCTTAATTACGAAACTACACTGAACAGATCTTCCTTTAAGATTCTGACCAATTTGTGAATATAGGTGTGGAAGGATTAATTCAGGTTTCCATGGTGCAGCAGATGCAAATAATTGGGCTAGAGTTAGGAGATGAGTTCAAGATAAATAAATATATTTAGCAAATATTTTTAAAATTTAGCTTTCTGCTGCTTGCTAGGGATATGTTTCTGTCTTCATGAAGCTTGGAGACAAGCAAGGAAGATAGACATTAAAACTGATCATACCATCTTGTGTCATTAAAGAATTACATGAATAAATTCTTGATCTGAGTGGTAAATGCTATGGAGAAGCCAGTGGTGCTGGGTGGACATTGGACAGAAAATTCTGGCTTAGGCCAAGAGTTGGGCATGGCCTCTGGGATGAGATGTGAGGATTTTGCAAGGTGAGGGGTGGCTGGCACAGCCTTTTAAGAAGGTGGCACAAGCAAGGCCGAAAGCTCAGGGTGGGAGGAGGTGAATACTTCCTGGTCTAAATTATGCAGGCTGCCTCTGTTCTCAAAATGTGGTCCTCCTGCCTCCACCTCTTGAGTTAAAGGTGTGCAACACCATGCCTGGCTGCACTACTTTTTAAAAATACTGACACCATTTGAGATACATATTTTTATATTGATTTAATGCACAAGATAATTATGCATTAATGCCCCAAAGCTGAGGTGTTGAGTTAGATAACCATTTGATTCTTTTTAAATCTAACAATTTATGAGTTGCATGCCTCTTAAGATAGTTTGCTGGACATGTGTGAGAACATCGGTTTGAATTTTTCTACCACATCATAGCTTTAGGAACTTCCTCATGAATAAAATATTTTGCTAACCTTACAAAGTTACTGTGTGGATAGACCAAAATAATATGGCCTATATATTATTCTATGAATTTAAGATAATTTTCTTGTTGTGGTATAATGGGAATTACATATTTGTCATTTGTCCCTCATTCTTGGCACAGAGCTCCTAAAATGCATGAAATTTCCTAAGAGATATGGATTACAGGAGCTTCTTTTATTCAAATGATGTGCCTCTTAGTGGGCCTCTAGATGATTTTATCAGGAGCTGGTTGTTAGAAAGATCAAGCCTTGAATAGAAGCTTGGAACATTCAGTCCCTCACCTTTAGGGACCAAAGAGGGGGATAGATATTTAGTTCAATTACCAATGACCAGTGATTTAGTCGCCATACCACTGTGGAAGCTAAGCAGGGTCCAGCCTGGTTAGTACTTGGATGGGAGACCACCTGGGAACCAGGTTCTGTGGGCTTAGGAGAAGGACCTGGCAACCCACTCCCAAAAAACAATCAGCCATTGAAAACCCTATGAATAGCAGAGAAGCACTGACAATGCTGTTTCGTCTATTGTACAAAGGGTCGCTGTGAGTCAGACACCAACTGGACAGCAACAACAACAACAACAATAACAACAACAATAACAACAACAACAACGACGACGACGACGATTTAGTCAATCATGCCTCTATCATGAAACCTCCCACCTTCCCCCCTGAAAAAACCATATGGTTTGGGGAGCCTCAGGACTGGTGAATTGGTGAATACATCAAGGTGCTGGGAGGGATGGAGTGTCCAGAGGGCATGGAATCTCTTCCATGGTACCTTGCCCAGACAGCTCTCTTATTTGGTGCTGAGGAGGAGGGTTTATGGGAACCCTTGAATTTGCAGTCAGCTAAGTAGATATGTGGATAGTCTGGGCACCCCACTTGCAATTGATGTCTAAAAGGGGAGCAGTCTTGTGGGACAGAGTCCTTATCCTTCAGGGTCTGGGCTAAGTCTGAGTAGTGTCAGAACTGAATGGAATTGTTGGACACTCAGTTTGCATTAGAGAACCAGGGGACTGGTTGTTGTGGAGATATCTACTCATTTTTTTAAATGTCCAATTTCAACCTCATCTATGTGAAGGGAAGAATTTTAGGCCCTGAGTACTGGGATGATATGACTCTTTTTGAAGGTGGTAAAAATGGCATAATTTAACACATTGTTCTTTGGGGAAGTGTTCCATAATTCTTAAGGTGAATAGGTGGTGTCACTTAGGAGCTAAGAATAGAGAGATAGAGAGCTCTCATCACCAAGGGACCTTTAATGTTGCATAACAGTTTTCATCTGGCTCTTTTCCTCAGTGTATGTATGTATATATACATATATACATTTACATATATATGTATATATTTATATGAATGACTTGAAGTTAATATTTATTAAAATGTTTTACTCATGCAAATAGAAAAGTCTCCTCAAAAGTCTCACCACAGGAAAATGACTACAAGGTAGACTATTGAATGGATGATTCTGGGTGAGGAGCTATGAGACCTACCCTCAGGTTGAGGTTGGGGTAAAGAAAGTTCCAGCCCTTGGAAAGCATGTCTTTTCCATTTGAAGCTTTTTAATTCCTATCACTGATTCATTGGCTTATCTCTCTGAATCCAGTATATTCCAGCTTTCAGCAGCCTATCAGTAGAACCAAGGTAGTGTCAGTGAGCTCTTAACCCAACTCTCAGCTGCTTTGAGTCCTTACCAGCTCACAAAGAAAGTGCAATCTTTTCCCCAGAGGCTCTTCTTCAGATAGTTCTTGGTGCCCACAATTTGGTCCTCAGCATTGATGCCACATCTGTGGGGCAGAAACCCAGACTTGCCCTTGGGAGTGCAGTGGTTTGACTGTAACAAAATGCCATAAAGTAGGTGGTTTAAGCCACAGGAAATTATTTCTCACAGTTATGTAGGCTGGGAATAAGGCAAAGTTCCAGCATGGGTCTCTTCCTGACTTGCAGGTGGCTATCTTCTCTGCAGTCCCTCACAAAGGGGCTGCATAAGAAGGGGCAGGGGGAGACAGAGGGAGAGAGGAAGGGAGAAAGAGAGGAAGGCGAGAGGTATGGAAGGAAAGGGGGACAAGAGGGGAGAGAGGGAGGGAGAAAGAAAGAAAATGGATCACTTTATAAGGTTACAGTCCTGTTGGATTAAGATCATACACTTATGATTCCATGTAACCTTTAAGGCCCTATCCTATCTCAAGATAAAATCACATGGAAGGTTAGGGCTTCAGCATATGAATTTTGGGAAGTGATTCACAGAATCAGGGTGGGTATGGCAAGCCCTTGCCTTTGGAAGCATCCAGTGCAGAAGCATGTCTTCTCTAAGTTAGATGTTGATGATGTGGCAACCAAGGGATAGCAGGCAATGGGAGGTGCAGGACAGAACCAAATTAACTCCTTTGGGGAGATGTGGAAGGTTGCCTGGAAGAATTGGGATTTAGGCTAAATTCTGAAGGATGGACAAGATTTTGAAAATGAAAATAAATGAAACAAACAAAAATAAAATGCATAATGGGGTAGAGAGAACCCCTAGGAAAAGGGGAAAAACTGGAAAATAAGAAAAGTCTGGGGAAGCAGAGGCAGACCAGACTGATTGAAAGGTAAAGTATTTCGGGAGGGTGGTGCAGTGCTGATGATGCCAGGAAAGCCTGGAGATGTGAGGTGGGGGAGTATATCTGAAAGGGACTTGGCCTTCATTTCATCCACCTTTGTTGCCATTGACAACACTTGAACTGGGGAGCACCACATCCTAGGAATGAACTGACAGGGAGAAGATCCCATAGCAGGTTGGGCTGTGGAAATATGACGTGAGGATAAATGAGAGCCATGTGTCAAGTTAAATTTCCCATTAGCCCCATGTATTAATTGCCTATTGCTACTGTACCAAGTTACCAAAAAAACTCAGTGGCTTGAAGCAACACAAAGTTATTCTCTTACAGTTTTGGTGGTCACACATCTAAAAATCAAGATGTTGCTCCACTGTGCTCCTTCTGAAGTCTTTGTGGGAGAATCTGTTTCCACTACAACTCTGGCTTAGAATCCACTTACATGCTTTGGCTTGTGGCCTCTTCTTCCACCAGGTAATATCTGCTACAGTCAGGTCTCGCTCTGCCTCTGTTCTATAAAGATCCTTGTGATCACATTGGGTTCACCCAGTTAATCCAGGATGACCTTATCTCAATATCCTTAAATTCATCATGTATGCAAAGTCTCTTTTGCTATTAAGGTAGTGTATTCACTATTACCTGGGGCTTTGGATGCTGTTATTTTTGGGAGGTCATAAAAAATCTAAAAATAGGCTGAGACTATATTTCAGTGATAGAGTGCTTGTCTAGCATACATGAGATCCTGGGTTCCCATCCTAAGAGAAGAAAAACAAACTAAAAATGTTAAATGATTTAATATTTTAACCCAATATATATAATTATTATAATTTCAATAGAACATCAATGTGCAAATTAAATATATATATGTATGCATATATGTCTATAAAACTTCCTATTTAGTCTTTGAATGGATTGTACATTTATGGGACTGCTCATCTCATTTCTGATTCAGTGTATTTCAAGTTCTAAATGCTAATATGGAGTTGGCACTAGGGAGGTGGGATATGGCAGGAAGAGAGACAGCCTTCGGGAATGTAGCCATTAGCTACATTCACTGACATGGAGATTTTTCTCTTGCTTTTTTTTTGGAAGGGGAGGCATGAGAGAGAGTCATGTTTTGGCCATAGGAATGAATTGTCCTGCAGGAAGTTAGGAATATGGGTCTGGAATTCAGAGGAGTCAGGCTGGACACTGAGATTTCAACTTACTTTGTAGGAGAGGGTTTAGCTGATGATGGTGGCTGAGGGCAGACCCTGGGAAGCACCTGTGTTGAGAGGACAGGTGGAGAAAAGGCAGCCTGAGGAGGGGTAGGGAGACAGAGGGCATAGCTAAGCCTAGAGGACAGAGAAATGGTAGCAGAAGGGGGAGCAGAACAATGCCAGCCCCAGCAGCATTTCTTTAGAAATAAGAAGAGTCTGTCTGTGGGTTTTGAGTATCTCCCTCCAGACTGGAGGTGATTATTCAGCCTCCCACACAGAGTGCTGGGTAGTCCTCAGTGGGGGCAGGAAGATGCTAATTTACTAAACTGTTCATATTTAAGGAAAAACATTACAGCTATATCTACCAAGTGGATTTGGCATTTGGCACTTTGGAATTTCGGCCCATGGCTAATTTAATGACTACAGAGAGCAGAAAAGGGTGCTTTGGCCCCGCTTCCTCTTCAACTCCTAAGGAATTTCTCACCATTAAGATCAAATTAACTGAATAATTGCCAGGTTTCTACCAATGTGGTCATATTTTAAATGGTCTATGACTTTATATGTTTTGGGGACAAATGATTGCATTTCTTTTCTAGATCCTTGTTTCTCCCCTCTTAAAGAGGCAGTTCTGTCTAAGCTGAGTACAAGCTTGGGAGACAGGATGTCTGAGCTCAAATTCCAGGTGTGCCTCTTACTAAGTATTTGGCTTTGAGTTGCCTAATCCCACTGTACCTTAGTTTCTTACCAGAAAAATGGAGATAGTCACATATCTACCTCTTGGGGCTGTTGTGAGATTAAATCAATGCTGTGGTTTTGAATGTTTGTGCCCTCCCAAAGTCAAGGTGAACTTTAATCCCTAATGCACCCTTGTTGGGAGGTGGGATCTAATAGGAGCTGTTTAGGTGATACATGGATTAATGCTGTTCCAGCAGGAGTGGGTTATTGTGGGAGTGGGTTCCCAAAAAAAGGATGAGATCTGGCCCTCTTCCTCCTTCTCTTGTTCTCTTTTGCTTCTCCACCCCCCATGGCTCTCATTGAGATTTCCACCACACTATGATGTGAGTAAAGACCCTGGCCAGAGGCTGGCACCAGGCTCTTGGACTTACTGGCCTCCAGAAAGGTGAGCCAAATAACTTCTATTGTTTATAAATTACTCATCCTATAGAATTTAGAAAGCAGACTGACCATCAGTATGTATATGTGTATTATATCTGTATACAATGCTTTCCTCTGAACTTTTTCCAGTCATTTAGAACATTATGTTTCTATCTTAACAACATGAAATGACTCTGCTGGTGATTAGATAGTTTATGTCTTCCATTATTTACAAGTACTCTCCTATTACTGGTCCACAGTCAAATGTGAGATATTTGCTTGCATTTTACCTATAATATTCTGTTCAGTCATAGACAAATCTAATAGTCAAGCAAAGACCTCATTGATTAATCCATTATGTGACTCCAGCCAAATTAATATAATTGAAATTACAAAAGAGTGAAAAAGATAATCAACCATACTGTAAACATGTATGTTGTATAGCCATTTCTTTATTTTATAACTTCATTTAAGCCAAGGAATAAGGACAAAATCTTTGCAGAATTAAAACAATTTTGCAAGAATCAAACAGCATATCATCTATAGACATTTCCTCCCTAACTTTTTCAGAAAGTCAGTTCATGTGCACTGGTACTAAGTGTGACTGAGAGGGGAAGCCATCTGCATATCTTTAAGTTTTCTATTTTATTTGCACCAAAAAATGCCTTATAGGTAAAAATAGAAAATTGCATTTTTCCAATTCCATAATTTACTGTTAAGAAGATTAAATTAAAAAAGATATACACACTCACAAACACACACATTTTAAAGACTGACCCTTTTTAACCTACAGTATTTTAATTAAAAACAAACGGACATTTACTGCAAAGTTCGCTAAGGTTGCAACTTCTTTATTTTTCTATGCTGAGATAGCCTGGGCAATATTATCTGCTTCTCTATCTATATTAGATTATCAGACTATCAAGATGAGCAAGTATGGTAGTTTCCTGAAAATGATCTCAGGGCTGCACAATAACACTCTATTTATAGCTTCCTAGATCCTTTTGGTAACTGAGCACATGACCAAGACCAGTGATTCTTAACTGGGGGCAATTTTGTCCCTTAGGAGACATTAGCAGCGTCTGGAGACAGTTTTGATTTCATGACTAGGGACGAGCATTGCTATTGGTATCCTAGCCAGGGTTGCTGCTAAACATTTCAGAGTGTACTGGATGGATGGCCTGCCCCCTGACTCCCCAACAAACAAATTTCCTGCTCTACATGGCAATAGCACCAAGATGGATGAGCCATTCTCTAGAGCCTCCACATTCTAGAGAGAAGGGCAGGTCCCTAAGCAAGAGCATAGGGAAAAAACCACAAGAGGAGGATGTGCCAGGGGGCCTCTTATTTAAGAGATGAGTGTTTGTGATTTTGTTATGTTTCTAGCAAGCAGAACATTAAATGCTGCCTTCCTAGTGAGCACTGGAATCTATGGCCGACCAGGCAGCCATATCACTGCCATTTTCCTTTTATGGAAATTCATAATTTGAGTATCTTCTGGGTATTCTGCGGTCAGCCAGGTATTGTCAATATCTACAGACAGTCTTTTTTGGCATACAGAACAGGAGACAAACTGGAGCCAAGGTTAAATTAATTTCACTACAAAGATATCAATTCTAGCTGAAGAACCTTGTTGGAAGTTATAGGTGAGTGGTCGATGGAGGGGTCAAGAGGGAGAGAGAGGGAGAGAGAGAGCGGGGAGGGGGAGTGGGAGGTGAGGGAAGGAGAATGAATATATTTTAGTTATTTTAATTTCATAAACCTAGGATTTGATCTGCAAGCTGGAATATTTCACTGAATAAGGGGAGAGGGGACTTCTGCCTCTGCCCTGAGTAGAGAGCTGGGAGAAGTTCAGCTGCAAGAACACTGTTTTGTCATTGCTCTGGCTGATGCTACTCTGCTCCACGCTAGTTGACCTTATTGAATACACTTATGCATCTGGTCTAGATTTTTCTCTATAAAGCTCTAGCAGTGTAAGCCATGTCCCTGTCCCTGATAGGCAACACAACTCTGGTGAAGCAGGCTGGGGAAACTCTGCTTTTTCCTTGGTTTCTTGACCATTTATCCATCTCGTTTGAGCTTTTCCCATGACTTATAAGCATCAGGCATCAGAAGAGGCACATCAGCTTGGGTGGTGGTGAGGTGATTAGCCAGAGGACCTAGATTCCAATCACGGCTTTTGCCTGTGAAGTTATATGACCCTAGACTCTCTGATACTTAACCTTTTGTTTACCTCTGACCTTAGCTTGACCATAATGGTTATTAGGAAATTCACCCCCATCTGAAAGGAATGTTTGGAAGGTTAATGACACAATTGTGCCCAATCCTGGTGATGAGGACAGAGTAAATGTCTACCTTTTGGAAATGCCTAATAAATCTTCCAGGTAAATTACATCTCCCCTATTGAACTAAACATATCCTAAAGGGAAACCATATGAAGAGCTTTCAGTTTTAAAGTTTTTGTTCCCTTCAGTGGCCTGAGAGAGTTCCGGAGCTTCTAAGTAGGGCAAATATATTCTCAGCACAAGTGGAATTTTGACATTAAGAGGCTCTGAGTTCCCTGAAAGGAAGGCACTGTGTACCATTGTCAGTTAGGTTAACACAAAATTTTCCTTGCAGTCTCTACCGAACCAGTTACCATGCCTGTCTCCAGAACAGGGGAACTCAGATGGCTCAACTTGTGTTTTATTTTGATTTCTGGAATCTCACAGACTACTACTACTTCCTGATGCTGTTTTAAGTAGTCCAAAAACCTAGATCTTCTGAAAATAATTCCCCATGCATAGGAAGATACCATTTTAACTCAATGAAATCTCAGTTATCTGAGATCACAAATTTTATTTGATCTGAAAATAAGTGGGGAATGGAGTAGAAAAAAATGTGAGCCTGGTCCTGATCACCTGGAATAATGTGGGAAAAATGGGAAGGGTGGAGACAAAGCTATGTGTGCTTCCCAGTCTCAGTTGCGAATTTTAAGCAAACAATGAACTCTATGTAAGGAAGAAAAGTGGATATTTATGAGTATTTATTGCCTTCCAAGTATGGTGAAAGGCATTTCCTATCACATAGAATTGGGCTTAATCTTGCATCAGCTTTCTGAAGGGATTTTCCTAATCATTTTTACAGATTAGGAAAGAATGGTTAAGTCACTTGTCCAACATCACACAGGTCATAAATGAGAGCCAGGATTCAAATACAGAGTAGCCTGACTCCTACATTCATGCTTTTTTTTTTTTTTTCATAAACCAAGATCCTTTTGCAAATAGTAAAACACTTCCCCCACCTTTCTTTTCCAATTGTTTACCTCATCCCTTTGTGATTTTTCTCCCAAAGAATTTTGGAAAATTCAATTGCATGTAAGCATATGAAAATAGAGACAGTAATTCTTTTGCAAACTTGATGGATAACCATTACTGCAAATACTATTGTACTTGTAGTCTATAATGTGCTTAGTATATGAATGCAACCCTATCATTACCTAGTAATAGTGTGTATTATTATAATAACATACAATTATTTAGCTTGGGTAAAATTAGAATGGTGTATATTTAAGATGTCATCTCATCTAAGTTCTATTTTTCTAGACTCACTGAAGAACACTTTCTTTAATGAATTACATCATAATCTGTATTTCATAGGAAGTTGATTTGCATCACATTTTTTTCTTTACTCAGGAACTTCCTGTTTGCTAATAATATTGGTCAATTTGAATTTGTCAACAATGAAAATGTATTAATCAAATAGCATGTAGGCTTTACATAATTCTAAATATGAGAAGTATCCATGGGAACCCTTTGGCCTAGCCAACTAAATGCCTTGTATTAGGTTTGAGAAACAAATGGCCTTGAGGTGTGTCTGACCCTAGATGTGTCTGTGTCCAGCTTGCTGGGTAACAAGTCCCAGAGACCAGAGGCTGACAATCTGATGCTACCAATGCCATGAGAACCTTCCCCATGGCAGCATGCTTACTAAATAGTTCTGCTAGTACAGAAAATAATTAGCCAGGCAATCATTCCTCAGCTCTTTAACTAAACCTTTGACTTTTCAGGGGATCCTCTTAGTGCTCATTAGATTTGATTAGAAGAGATGGTTAAAGTCAATGTGTATCATTCTGCAAGTTCTTAGCAATGGTGATAAAAAATTTGGTGGTAGATAACTTTGAAATAATAAGCCCAAATTAGTTTCTAAAACCTGTCCTAGTTCTGAGAGTTCATGATTTCTTTGATCTCATTTATTCGATGATCATGTATTCATTGGTCACATATGGTGTTTCAGTTCTCTACAAATTTGTAATATGGAAGACCATTAAGTTCAATATAATATGAGTAACCCAAGGAAATATGTGATCTGTGAAATGGACCTGATTACTGGCAAAGATAGTTCATTCAGCAAAGTTTTGTGCTTGCAGTGTGTGTCAGATCCAGTGCTAGGCTGTGGGAATGCCAAGATGAGCAAAAAATTGATTCTAGGCCCTCAATATTTATCAGATAGCCAGAGTTAGGAAAAAAGAAGTTTCGTGGTGGGTGATGGTTAAATAAATAGGTGACGTTTATTTATTTATTTATTTATAATTTAAGAGGGATGACATATACAACTTTGTAATTTTGGTCTGGGAGTCTGCATCCTTGAGAACATCCCAGGGCTCTGCACATCTCTGCAATCCTGGCTTGGTGCTGCTAATGCCAACTTCTGCTCAGATTTTCTTAAGAATACACAATTCTAGTGTCTAATTCCTGACTATCTCCTGTTGAGATGTCTCCAGGTCCCAGCTTGGAAGCTGCTGGAATGCTAGTGGAGAAGAGGGGGAGGGTGTATGATTCAAATGTCAGCTGTGTGAAAGCACTAGAACCAACCCAAGTTCCTGGGAGCCATTCAGGGGATGGTGATTTATTAGGGCTTGGACCATATCCACCATTGTAGCCAGAGACCCAGAGTCAAATTAAATAATGGAGACCGGATCCAGCTTGCCCAAGGGGTTGGCAAAAGTACAAGTGTCTGTGCCTGCTGGTGCATCTTATTGGTTCTGAGCCTACTGCAGGGAAGCACTAGGTTGGTGTTGTATAAAAATGTGGGACCTCCATCTAAGTGGCTTGGTTTAGTGTCCTGGATGGTGCTGGGGATGGGGGGGATCCAGGACATCCCTCCCCAGGCTTCCTCAGGTTATGCCCTTCCTTGCTCTTAATGGCTTGCCCCGTGAGGCAGGGGGCAAACTCTTTTTGGTTGCTGGCTGCCCCAAAGGACAGGGTGAGTCTTGTTTAGCAAGAAGAAGCTAGTGAATCTAGCTTTTGTTTTGCAACCCTTTGGGACATGCTTACAACAGAGGATTTCATGATGAGTAAATTTTGGTCATTCTAAAAGAAAAATACATCCACTGATGTATTTGTCTCCTGGCTGTGGTTTCTGAAGTCATATTAAATTACATTAAAAGTGCTTCTCTCATTGCCACTGGTCTTTTACTAGACTGTTAGATACTTAAGAAGATGATATGTGGGTGAAAGATAAAAAGCTGAATGACTGTCATTGCCTTGGGGAAGATGTTGTCATAAGGAGGAAGTGTGCTGCTGGGCAAATCAGGGAGGTCATTTCTGGGCAGCTGGGTGGATAGAATTCTCTCCCCTGCTGCTCTGCTGTCTCTCTCAAAGTGCAGTTTAGCTTTGCCAAGCAAGTTATTTTAAGCTCTTGCAAACAATTTCATAGCTTTATTTTTGCCCTTGGCTCCAGGAAACTGGGGCCCCATGCAGTGCTCTCTTGGCATTAAAATGCATCTCAGCTGCTTTATGGCTGAGGAGGAGGGGGTTAGCGCAGGAGGGGAGGGCGACACCGGTGGAGCAGCACTTCAGGGCTAGCCCATTAGGATTGCTTCCTTGGGAATCTTGAAGACTAGAAGTACAGTTCCGTATAGTACAGTCTTGGCTTGAAAGTCTTTCTGGTATCAGTAAGGGAAATCTTTTCGGGGTACTTTGTGTTTCATTTTCTTTTGTTTTCTTGTTTGAAAACTCCTCTTGCCCTTTGTTGACAGGTTTCTTATCTACCTATCT